>JASGXE010016206.1:0-21419 GCA_030068105.1 Sinentomon sp. SZTP_YWyxl
TTCAAAAACCAGTCATTATTCCCGTGTTATGCAGGTCTGTGGCCACAAATATTGCAATTCCAACTCACATCAAGGCAGTTGTTGGCATGAAAACGTCTGGTAATTATGTCGCCAGATGGTAATCTGAACTTTATCTGGGTAACATCATTGGTTTTTGCATCAAGCTCCGATGGTTCGCTGGGTAAATTTGACTTCATTTCTTCCCGTTGTGCCTGTATTGTGCAGAACAAAAATGTGAAAATACAAAGGTAAATCCGAAACTTAAAACAGAGGCAGCACAGATGTCACAATGTTTGCATTTTTATGGGAGCTAAAAAATTTTTTTTTGCTTTGATCCTCAAACGTATCCCAGTGTTTGAGACATCTCAGAGAAGTTATTATGGGCAATTTTTAATGTTGACCTTTGACCTTTTGTTTGGCTGGAAAGGCTGTGATACTTGTAATTTTGAAGCATTTGCAAATCTATCGTCTCCAGTGATTTTCATCTAACAGTGATGAAATTTTGCAAGGTGGATGTGGACACATGTGGGAACAAAATAATGGGGCATTTTTCTCTGCTGCTTCAGGATATGCAGATTCAGAAGTTGCGCTGAGAAAAAAGTATCAGCGCTGCACAATTCCTTTCCCACCATAACATCACTACCAATTATTGAATCGAAAAATGCCCCATTGTTCAATTTCTGTGTCCCCTGGGTACTTGGTCAAAATTTCATCAAAATCTGTTGAAAAATAACAGGTTTTCAAGCTGCAGAAATCAACCAAAACTTAAAAGCGAGACAATATGAGTCAAGGTTCGAAGTTTAGTGATTTTATGCTCATATTATAAGTGGTAAAAGCTGCAGTTGCGAACATATCTTCCAGGATCTGCAACGGCCACATCAGTTGGCCAATTTTGTGAAACAAAGTTGAAAACAATCACAAAAGAATGCAGATTCAGGAAACTGGAGGCAAAAATGATTTTGTTTTGAAAAATCTTCACACTTTTTTGTAGCTCCTCAAGCCAAAATGAATGGGGTGCCATCCTCAAGCCAAAATGAATGGGGTGCCATAAAACGAGCTGGCTGCACTGAGCTAACTTACATGAAAATAAATAAAGTTGAAGAATTTTTGTCGATTTTACAATGATTGAAACCCATGCACATTTTACTGTCTGGTGTCCACACAACCTTGAACTCCCAAATTAATTTAATTAAATTAAAGGTTAATTTGCATGGGCAAGGCCCTGGCGCAAATCAGCAATGAGGGATAGCATGAATAAACAAAGAATGAATGCACTCGGATGACATCAACTAGTTGCATAACTTAAAACTTGTAACATCGAAATAGTAAAGTAGGTCATAATATTCCATGTTGTTTGGCCAACCATGACCCTACATTGCTTTTTCGGTAGCCACACTAGTATCCTCACAATTTCCAAAGACACTAGGATGTAGCAGATTCCATTCATTGACGGTTCTAGTGACAAAAGAATATTTTCCAACATCCTTGTGGGAGCATTGTTCTCGGAGTTTAAAACCATGGTCATGCCTCCCAAAGTAGCTAGCAGGAGCAAAAAACTCTTTTATATTTGACCTACCACCAACATTGTTTAGTCTGAGAAATAAACCTCCCAGTCTTGAGATGTTTCTGCGTGCGGTGAGGCCAGGGAGTTTCACTCAAGATTTTCCAGCATGTATGAGACACTATCCAATGGTGCATATTATACAGGGTGTCCCGAAAATATTTCGCCAAAATTCGTGGAGATGTTCCTGGAGGCAAAACAAATCGAAATTAACAAGTAAAAATTTTTCCTCCGGGCCCCTATTTCCATGTAATAACCCCCCAAAGTCCCCCAAAATGGACCCTTTTGGGGTATTCATGGGGGAGGTGAGATTTCATTGTAGAGCTGTCAAATTTTCAGCACAAGTTATACGTATCGAGTAAAACATAAAATATTCAGTGACAAAATAACCTACGAGCCCCCATTTTCGTGCAGTGCTACCCCAAAAATCCAAAAAAGCCCGATTTGTGGTGGTCTTGTTTTAACTGAGATATTAACAGAGTGGGTCGCTGCAAAAAAACCATTTTTCGAGGTGAGATACACAAAAGTACGTTGAACAAAACATGTTCAGTGAGAATATTTGCTCAGACACCCCATTTCCACGCAATAGCCACCCAAATATCGGTGAAAAGAGTCTCTTTTTCATGGTAACCATGGTCACCGTCGGGGTTGCCATGGTTACCATGAAAAAGAGACTCTTTTCACCGGTTTTTGGGTGGCTATTGCGTGGAAATGGGGAGTCTGAGCAAATTTTCTCACTGAACATTTTTTGTTCAACGTACGTTTGTAACTCTGCTCGAAAAATGGGTTTTGTACAGCGACCCACTCTGTTAATATCTCAGTTAAAACAAGACCACCACAAATCGGGCTTTTTTGGATTTTTGGGGTAGCACTGCATGAAAATGGGGGCTCGTAGGTTATTTTGTCACTGAATATTTTATGTTTTACTCGATACGTATAACCTGTGCTGAAAATATGACAGCTCTACAATGAAATCTTACCTCCCGCATGAATACCCCAAAAGGGTCCATTTTGGGGGACTTTGGGGGGTTATTACATGGAAATGGGGGCCCGTAGGAAAATTTTTTACTGATTTATTTCGATTTGTTTTGCCATCAGGAACATCTCCACGATTTTTGGCGAAATGTTTTCGGGACACCCTGTATATCTCCATTAGTTTTTACTGCATTGGTGAATTTTCGCACTGTCAGCTCCTGCAACACCCCTTCCCTCACCCAATAAAGTTAATCAATCACAAGTTACATGAACAACTTACGTTTTTCTTTGCAACCTCCTCCATCCTTTCGACCTCCTGTTTCTGCTTGTTAATTTCTTCAAGTTGCTTTGCCTCTTCCTTTGCCCTGAGGATATGCACAGGGAAAAGAGAGTTAGTGGAACCAAGCGAGGAAAGGCGGAAAAATTGGTCCAAAAATTGGCAACTGCTGATTTGATCCATTCAAGCCGGAAATGAGACTCCACGACAGAATGAAAACAATTGAAGAAACGTATCGGGAAGTGTCTAAACAACGCGCATGTCACATCTGTTTAACAATCGATCCTTTGAATAACTTTCGGTTATGTCAGTACAGAAAAAGAGTTCATCAAAATTAAAAAAGGGTTCGTCAAAATGAAAAGGGGTTCATCAATCTTGAGGAAGGCAACACCAGGAAAGCTGAAGAAATGTAGTGTCACATTACAAAACCCAAAGTGACCAGTTTCCAGTGAGAAATGGTAGTGGTCCAATGGACCGGACCCCTTGGGATTTCACGGGTGCAAAAAGGTGTAGGGAACTTGGGTTAATTATTTTATGAGGACATCTCCTGCACAAATTGACACGGTGAATGGACCAAACAATCGCACCCAGGTCGGATTGTCATTGTGCAAAAAATAAATTTAAACTGCATCCAAAAACACAAATGATTGAGTGAAATTCATTATCCACTTCAAACAACAGTATTGTTGTCAACTGCTTAAAATTGACAAAAGGAAGAATTGGGTGGAAAGAAAAACGAAGGAAGTCTTTTGTTTTAAAAAATACCTCCGATTTCGAAAACACGGATAATGTCGACCCACGAATTTATTCCATTTGAAATCCATTAGAGAAATCCACGAATAAAGATAATCCGTGCCGCGTTTTGGAAATCGGCCGATTGTCTGGACTTCACAAAAATGTGCCCAAATCCCAACTTTTCACGTGGACATCAATTCACCACTTTTCCAAATTCAAGGTCGGCATTGCAGCAAAAGAAGTGTGCTGCGACTAGCAGAGGATGTTGCTTCCTAATAAAGGGCTTCGATAAATCCTGTGAGGTTAATCCTTGCAGGCTGGTGCAACACAAACTCAGGCCCACCCGAATTACAGTCGAATAACAAGAAGGGATTCAGTGCACACATCCTAAAATTAAATCCTTGCATTGCAAAATCACTACTTACCTATCAGCTTGCAAGGATATCTGGTATGCTTCATCCTGCTCCCGTCTCACAGACTCTCGTATCTCACGTTCCTCTTCGTCTTTCACGTCGATAATCTGCTGATCGTGAAAGACGTCGGCAGCGTGAATTAGTCCGGTCATCAACTCGTCCAGGCTTACATCGGCTGCGAGTGGAGAATCAGATAAAAAACAACAAAAATGTTCTAACATCAGAAGCAAATATTAACACCTGAAGCCAAAGGACTCGTAGCAGCAACTTATAAAAACGACAACCAAATTTGTTAATTTCCGTTTTGGTGAACCTTACAGATGGACAGAGGAGAAAAAAGGAAAATTATAAAATTAATAAAGTTATTCACAATCAAGTCAAACTCAAATGGGCCAGAAAAGTGGTCATGGTGATTCACCAAACTTTTCTGTTTTTCCTGTCACTGATTACCAACTTGAAAGTGGCTGCTTCTGCATTTTGTTGCCATGAGTGATTTCGTGCATTTTGTTCACCCCTTTCACTTTTCTCAAAGGCCACCCTTATGCCTTTCTGCGGAAGGGTAGGTCGGTGTTTTCTTTAGGTTTGGTATCTAGTTCTAATTTTATGCTGCTAATTTTATATTTGACTGGTTCGAGGTCAGTCATGTCCACACGATGGTAGCAACTTTATCTGTTCTGTCATCAAGTTTTTTTTTCAATTCTTGCAATGGTTAAAGAGAAAGGATATGTTCAAAACTATGTGAGTAGTATGGCAAAACAGGCCCTTCGTATCAAGGCGAATGACTTGCGTCACAGTTGACAAAATTTGGGGAACTTTTCACCATTTTAAGTGCAATCACACACTGGGAAAATTAGACAGCTTTGATTTCAGTTTTTTCAGAATCCAAAGGGTATCTCAAAATCTTCTAGGTACCTTGAAGCGGGAATTACGTCTGTCGGCCTCCATCACAGAGGTATACTCGTGAAATTGTGGAAGAAACAATGGCAAAAAATTATGAGTAGCAGTCACATCACATTAGTTTACCGTGTAAAACCGTGAACACTTCTGCCGTCGATCGGACCCTCATAATTATCAGCAACACAGGCAAATTTTCCGTTGAAAATGAACGAACTGTTTGGGCTGCCAAACTGCCGAAATGCCTCACCAATGTGTTCAACAACCTGTTGGAATAAAGAAATAAGAACATCAGAAATACTCCAGGAGGGAAATCTGAAATGGCTGGGTGCAGATTGGCATCACTGAAAGTCTAAAGCCATGTTTGAAGCTTCAAGGCAGAAGGAAATGCTACGTAAGAGCACTGACAAAAGAGAAAAAAGAAAACCAAGAGAAAATTCACCTAGAAATGGAAAGGAAAATATTAAAATAATTTTTCCAGAAAATACAAAAATGCCCCAAATGTTCCTCTTTAAGTTTGACAAAATAAAAACAAAAAATAAGATAAAGAAAACTTAAAGTTTGCAGTTTTGGCATGCGTTTTTATATGCTGTGCTGTGAGATGTATGATTAAACAAGTCACAACAAAATGTAGGCAATAAGCAGGGCCCAGTAATTTTCGCAAACGCGAATCTGGAGAGAAAACGCGACAAGAGGAAATTGGGCATAATTTTCAAAAATGTCCATCATTTGTGACATTTTAAGTCCAACCAACAGCTAATTCAAATCGCGATATTGAGCGAATTTTGGTTCAATGCGCGATTTTTAATGGCATGAGACGAATTCCACGAATTGATATGGTTTCATTCATTTCAAGAGCGAAATCCGCACGATTTTCGTATCAAACTGCGATTTTCAGCAAAGTGACCAGAATTCCACGAATTTTCGTCACTTTTGACGGCAGCATCCCAAAATCAAAAAAACGCGTTTCGTCTGCAAAGTCGCAGGAACAATGGCTGAAATGCACAACTCCAGCTCCCTTCCCCACTCTGCCTCTCTCACTCCACTAGTCTCTCTGCCGTGGACGAACATGTTGGTATTTGAAGGAAAGAGCAAAGAGGAGGCGTTCGCATTCTGTTTCCTCGCACTCTCTCTTACTCCCGATCTCTCTGCCTTTTGCCTGAAATGCGTTTGTTCTGGACTCTGCTGCTCGGTGTGAAGGGTGTAGTGCTAGGCCTTCACAAGGGGGTTCCCTCCCATCCCATCCAAAATGCACGCCCTTCTGCTCCCTTGACCTGCAAGAAGCACGCGCCGCTCCAGAAAGAAGCGTGAACCCGAAATTGAAATTGCTCTGCAGATGCCTTGGCGTTGTAGATTTCGCCGACGGGTGCGGTTGCGTTTGTCGAAAGTGCCAGGATTGGATGTTCATTTTTTCGGCGCATGCATACACACGCACAGCAGGGCTTGTTCAAAGGAGCCGACCGGATAGTTTTGGGGATGAATTATTGACCGGAATTTCAATTTTGCTTGGGACGAGCCACAGGGACGAGCCAACTGCAAAAGCAGCAAACTAAAAAAGGGACGAAGAATCCTTACCTCTCTTGAAACGAGCCAAGCAGTGGACGGAGAACACAGCCGCACTCCAGCAGCTCCATTTTTTCAGTGTTTCGTTTCCCGGGAAAGATTGCGACTATTTTTAAATTATTATTTTTATTGTCTGGTCGTTTTTTCCTTGCCGGCACGCATGCTTTTGTTGTCTCCATCAGCCTGCGCAGTTCGCCTCTTCCTCATTTTCAGCAGAAGCAGTTTTTCCAGCTTTTGCCTGTGAACAGCATGTGGACGGGATTGATTGTGCATGTCGCACTTTGAGCCTCTCCTGCGCATTTTATTTGGGTGCGGTTTTAACCAGACGCACATAAAAAAGCGGTACTGTGGTGAACCCGGAGAAAACACTGCCTTGCGCCGGGTTGATCGCCTCGCCTCCGCGGTGCATTTGGAGCCTTTCTGTGAATTCTTCCTCATTTTGACCCAACGTTGAGACCCCTCCCTGTTCAAGCAACTGAGGTCTGTCTCAATGAAGGAATTTGGAGTCAAAATTACATGCAACACCGAATTTGCTTACAGTTTAAGAGTTTACTGTCTTCTCCCGCATGGAGGGACATTCGTTGCTTTTAAACTATGTAAATTCCATAATAAAACGAGTATTTGTTGTTCCAGTTCCCTGTTTTTAATCCAAAAATGTTAGAACGAAATAAACGACAAAAAACGATAAAAAACTATTTTGGCAAGTTCAAAAACGATTTTCGGTGAATCAAAAAACGAAATTTACCGGGCCCTAGCAATAAGTAAGTGCATATCTCACCTTGTTCTGTTTGCTTCGTGTGTCAAATCCCAACCCCAAACGATAAAATTTGCTGCAAGATAGGAAACAACAGACTCTGCGCAGAGAACTTGACTACAAAAGACGTTTGTAAGAATGCTCAGGTCATGATGCAGGTACACTGCGAGAAGTTTACGCTGGAAAGAGAAAAAAAAATAAACCTGGTAAAGAGTGAATGCAAAACAACTCAACCCAACTCAAATATACCAATTTAAAATCTTTTTATGGGAGGAGGACCTTGGCACAATTTTTTCTTTTTTCAACCGATTTGGCTCGAACTTAGACACATTTTGGACCAAGTAAGATATGTGCAAACTTTCACATCCCTGGTCGTATTAGTTTGGCAGCTATGGCCAATAAATGCTCAAAAAGGGTTGCCAGCCATTTCGCAGATCTCAATTCCCTGACTTTTCCAGGTCCGCTGCCAGGAAATTCCAGGCCCTTTTCTGGCCCGATGTCTCATAAAACTGTCAATTTTCAGGATTTTCCTGAAAGAATGCCAAGAATTCCACAGCTCAATGAAAACTAGAGGTCGAACCGGTACAGTACCCGGTTGTACCCGTACCCGTACCGGTTTGATTTTGTACCCGTACCGGTACCCGTTTGAAAATCCAACCGGGTACTGTACCGGTTGGAACCGAAGTTGCCAGGATTTTTTGGTGTTTTAAAGGAATGCAAACACTCACGTGTGGCACATCAATCTTGGTCAATTTTTCCCCACGAATTCAATGGGATGGACAAAATTGAAGTATCTCTTAAAGAGAAAGAATTAAAAAGAAAATAAAAATCCGTATCCGGTTCACTCAACCTGTTTGCAATTAGCGCTTTAGCATGATAGCTGATCATGCAAAAATGAAGATCATGCTATAGTGCCAACTGCTGCAGGTCTTCACTGCCCAAAGTCTGGGCAACAACTGACTGTTCAGCTCAGGAGTCCCATCTTTTATATGCCTGTGTGATCCTGACGAACATGAGATTTTTTAAAAAGTGGGTGGAGCTTGTACACAAGGTACCTACCAAAGGTGAGAAGCTCCTCCCACAACCAGGGTCAACACCATATCCCAGCATATAAAAAGGGAACAGCTAGAGCAGTTTACACCATTCCGTTGTAAGGTGCAGAGCTGAACTGATGATGTGAAGAAGGCACAGCTTTTTGGGAAGAGAGTGTCATACCTGCTTGTGTAGTCAACCCTGCTTGTGTCAATCAGATGTTTGCAGCCCAAACTCTTGGAACAAACTGGCATTAATTAGCTCAAGAGTCAATTCTTATTCTGCCTGGCTTTGTTTGTGTGGCGTTTTTCTTTATCTCCTAAATGCTTTTTTATTTTGGTCTATGGATTTATTATGTATGTTTTTCGATTTGTTCTTTCTTTTGTTTGGTCTTCCACAATTTCTTCTCCTTCCCAATCCCTGCTATATCTGCTTCCTTCCTTGCAATGCATCTTGTCAGGTATAGTGGCATGTAGAAAAATTGCATCTGAACATTTGGTTGCAAGAGTTGGGTTGTTGTGTTGAAAATTTCTCCAGTTTTTTTTTGAAGTGCCGTGTGATAAGCCTTTGCTGATCTTTGGGGGAACTTTGGCCTCAAAGAACACATTTTTCTTGCACCCAAAATGTAACCGACATTTCAAAATGTCTTCAGTTTCTGGTAAAAATGAACGGGCAAACTTCAAAGTTCAAACAGCAATAACTTGGTCAAAAATCAACATTTGTCAATTTGGTTTTGATTTTTGGGGTCGCAAAAGAGGTGGCTTTCTGCACATCCACAAAGTTGCAACCGGTACGTGTGTACCGGTACCCGTACCGGTTGCTGTACCCGTACCGGTTGCCGTACCCGGTTCAACCTGTACCGGTTCGACCTCTAATGAAAACCATTCATTTTGAAAAAGAAGCAAAATAAGCATTTTTGACAAAAATTGGCCCGAATGTTCCAAAACAGAGGCTCAAACTGCATAATTTGACTGGAAAATTCCCTTTTGGCATTTCGATTTCCTGACTTTTCCAGGCTTGGCAGCAAAAGCCATTGAAATCCCAGACTTTTCCAGGTATTCCAGGTTCTTTTTTCAAATTCCCTGACTTTTCCAGGTTCTCCAGGCCGCTGGCAACCCTGTCTGTCAAAATATAGACGATGTTGGCGCACCAAAGCCATAGAGCTGGAGGACTAAACATGCAACATTTTAACCCTTTTTCTATGTTGATCTAAAGGTGAGATATACAGTTTAAGTCAAAAGTCACACAAACAATGGAGAACAGGGCATATATGCATTTTGAATGCATCTGACGCACATGAAATGATCATTATTTGGTGCATCAGTCATTCAGGATGTTCCAGAAATAAGAATGGGTGTACTGAAACACTTCAAACCATCTGATGCATTCGAAAGTTTCATCGTAAGCATTGCATGCATCAGATGTGTCATTCATCTGGTCTGAGCCAGTTTTTTACCAACTATCTATCGAAAACACAAAAATCCTTTACTGTAAATGAAATAAAACAGTCAAGTCACTCTCAGCATTTACAGGCAAGTTGCAAGAAGGTCATAAACAGGTTTCCGTGATCACAACAACAGCGCAATTTGGAAAAAACGACAGCTCCATTGTTTGTGTGATTTTTGACTTAAACTGTACGTCGAGGATTCAAAATATTGCCATTGAAAATACCATTCTTTCATAACCATTTATAAGTTCAATATATTGCCAAATCTGTCAATTTCTGAGCACAGGAACAAACTTACCTCAATCAACCTTCCATGAATCGTTTCAAGAAGTGGCTGATGAGGCACCAACATTGTGCAGAAGCTGGATGGAGGATGCGGAGGGAATGTAAAGGAGATATTTTCTGAAACAATTCAGCAGATAAAAATATGTCAAGCAAATCTTATTCCAAAAAATCCTGTCACCAAAAAACCAAAAACCAACCTCTTTTGCTGGTCGCATACAGGATTCTTTGATTGCATCATCAAGAGAGCCAGCAAAGAACATTGGCCTACAAGCACCATATCGATTTGAGAACTCCTCACTGAAGTGTATAGAAGCTGTTACTTCATCATCCATATCCTCTGGAACTGTAAAAACAAAACAATGAGACATTGGTGGGCAACTTGATAAACAGGAAACGGCAGAAACAGGACCGATAACTCACAAGGATTGCCATTTCGTGTGTTTTTTCTATAACCTTTTTGCATAACCATTTTCGACGGTGTTGCCAAATCCATCGGGTGAAAATGTAATGCCGACTGTCGTGTATCTCTCTTGTTTTCAATCTATGATATGCCCTGCACAAATTAAAGGGAGCTAAGTTAAAACAGAGAAATAAAAAATATTGTTGAACAACAATGCGTTTTAAATGGAAAATTGCCGGAGTAGAAATTAAAGTTTCTTACACTTAGCTCCCTTTTATTTGTCCACGGCGGATAAGTGGTTGTTGTCAAATGGAAGTTGTTGTAATTGATGTTGACTGGAGGAAATGAAATGAAATCAAACTTTGCCTGAGCTGAAATCAAACATAACCACCTTCAAGCGAAATGTCATATCTTGGCTGATGAACTAATTTGACTTTTTGTTCCCTTGTACTGTTGTCATATCACCATCGATGTTTTGTGTTGATTTGCGCCTGGACTCTCGTCCTTGCAAATTAAGTTATTTGATTGATTGATTGAACCAGAGCTGAACACAAGCAGTGACTAAACAGAACACCATTGCAAGACACAATTTTGCAGGAAAATGCCAGTGTCACAAACAGGATGTCCAATCCACTACTGGAAGAAGTAAAAAAGTGAAAGCACTGCCACCTACCTATTGCTGACTGAAGTCACTTTTTGTGCTTTTCTGGCTTTGTACTGTGATTGAACAGTCATAGATCTTTTCAGTATCTCTAGTCAAATCTAGTACCTACCTGTTCATTCTAAGAAAAGTAAGTAACTTTGGTGACCATTTAAGGTAACCCGTATCACAAAAAACTATCTTTGCCGAATGCCGACCGAAATGAATGAAATTTTGTAGGCAATTAGGTGTCAGAAAAACACGTTTTTTAAGCAAAACCCTACCTATCTAGCTCTCTCCTGTGCTGAGATAATGCACATTGAAGTTTGCATTCGTAACGCTACGCTACTTAATAGATCTCAGAAGACTGTGGTCCAAATGAGTTGAAATTTGGTGTGGACCACCAGAAGGGTCAGGGACAGAGGTGAACTAGAATGGGCAAATTCCTGAACTTGAAAGTGATTTTTCTCGATGACAAATGTCTAGCGATGCCAAAAAGCGTAAAACTGGTTGCTATAAATGATCATAACTTGGCTAAAATAGTCATAGAACAATGATAATTCTAGTCCAGAATTGTTGCTCAAGAGTAGACACCATCTGGTGAAAATTTCACACCAATCGGACCACAAACAGCTGAGATCTATTCAAAACAAACCGGAAAAACATGGTTTCGACATACACGCGATTTAAATAGGAGTGAAAAAATAATGTTCAAATTTTGTTTCAAAAATTCATTCTGTAAAAACGTGACCTGCCATCAGCGCATGTTCCGAAGGCTGCTGTAAAGCCATTTATGGATGGATTTTGATGAAACAAAGACCAAAATTTTCAGAAAGATACGGACTACATGAAGGGCCAGGAAAATTAAAAACCAAATTTTGTCATTTTCTAGGGATACGGGTTACCTTAAGGGGGGACACCTGTCTTCGGTGTTCTTTTTTTTATTTGTCATCCGATTTGGATGAAATTTTGCGCACAGTTTGGAGGCTTATAGGATAAGTGCTGTGCAAAATTTGAGCCCTAAATATTAACCCTCTGGCTGGCGGTGGGGTAGGAAGACATAACCTGGCGGTGTCATGTACATATGACACCATCTTTTGCACCAAGTTTTTACCTGTAAACCATGCTGCGATTCGATACTTTTTAGATGGACGTTCAATGCTGATGCCTGTGCATCATTTTGGCGCCCAAAACACGCACAAGCCCTAATCGGACCTGCTTCAACACTGCTACATGTTATCCACTAGCTTCAGTTTGAACTTGTGGGCCTTTAGATTGTATAGCAAAGCAGATGGAAAAATCGAAACTTCAAAAATCGCATCCAGTGAGTTCGTAGACAAAGCAATGGACCCCCCAATGGTGTTGAAAACGCCGATAAAAGCTCTACCCCTTTCTATATATGGCTTGATGAGAGAAAAATAAAATGAAATGGGAGAAAAATGCACACAAAGATTTTGGTTTCTTTCTCTACCGGCAAAGCCACATGGTGCGCTCATCCTGGGAGTATTCAGTTTCCTCAACCTTTGTGAGGTATGCCAACACTATTATCAATGATTTTCTCCAACAAATCAAGACTGATAATGCATGTTTTCACACTTATTTGGTCTTCCAGCATGAATAAGTGTAAAAAAGTAATTGTATTTGTACCTACTCTTTGACTTCAGAGTACCTGTGACTAACCTTGTCAAGAGTCGTTTTAGGGCACAAAAATGTGGCCAAATACGTCATGTACACATGACACCGATTTCGTGGATTTCGCATTGGAAAAATAAACCAGTTTTTGAAGGCTTTTTCGCCACTTTCCGGCAAAACGGTTCATTTTAGCGCTTTTCTGATGACACCCGGGGAAGTGACACCCGGGATGACACCCGGGTTCTGATGACACCCAGTGCCGGGGGAAGTACTTCCCCCGGCACTGGGTGTCATCCGAAAAGTTGAGCTTGGCACAAACAATCTGAATATCAAAAAAAAGTCAGGGGTCGTGTCCAAGTCCCAAAATTGAGTTTTTGGGAAGCGGTTTTTTCACTTTTTGCATCACACCATGCATCTGACACCAGTTTCAAAAATCGGTGTCATGTGTACATGACACCGATTTTTACCCCTTCATCTGTCATTCTTGATGCCTTGCAGCTGGAATTGACATCTGGACTCTTCGTGATTGCGAAGAAGAGGTTTCGGAGATGGGTAAAAGGTTAAAAAAAATTTTTTTGAATTTTTTTGGCAAACCAACCGCCAGCTTATGGCAAAGAAAAGGAGTCATGTGTACATGTCACCGCCAGGTTAAGGGTTAACCAGTGTAGGTACAGGGTGATCTCAAAGGTGAAAAATGGATGCGTTCTTCTGACTTGCAGCAGTGCAACCAAAGTGCGAGGGAGGCCAGATTTTGGCTATAACTAGTTAAAAGCAGTACAAAACTTTTGACTGTGTCGGATTTTTCATTTTTGTCCTTGCAGTTCAGTTATTGACGTAGTTTTCTAATGCATCGCTAAAAGCGCTTAAAAACTTAAATTTGCGGTACTTCAATTGCATTTGGTTGAAAAGGAGGGAACAAAATAAAAAATCCAGGACAGTCAATCGATTTGCCATAAGAAGGTCACCGCGAGTGAAAAAATCCAAAAGCGGTAAAAATACGTTTGAAAAAGTGATATTTTCCGGCGATCATGAGAAATCTCACAGAAATCAGCAGCGCATGTACTCCCGCAATCTTTCATAACTTTTGAAGTAAACAATATACGGGGGTCATTCATAAAGTTTTGAGCCTAACAGGGAAAGATGCATTTTTGGGTGCGTTTGATGCCTTGACATTGAAGTTTGGTTCTTTATAGAACTTCCTGCAAATTTGTAATTTGAACCATTATTGATTTTTTATTTTATGGCCATTTCAAAAAGAGCTCCTGAAAGTCAGAAACTGACAAAAATTGCAAATGAGAAAAAACGAATTTTTGGAGGAAAGGTGCATTTTTGTGAAAGGCATGTTGCCTTTGGCACCATTATTGCCCAGGGGATGATTCACTAAAACTCTCACCACTTTCCGAGCGAGTTCGAATAAAGTTTGAACTCCAAATGCACTTTGGAAATTTAACCAAAATTGATCTTCGACCAAAAAGTTGTTTTTTCTCATTTGTCGTTTTTGTCAAATTCTGATTTTCTGGAGCTCTTTTTGAAATGGCCATAAAATAAAAAATCAGTAACGGTTCAACCTGAAAATAGCAGGAAGTTCTATAAAGAACCAAGCTTTAATGCCAAGGCATCAAAATTACCCAAAAATGCCTCTTTCTCTGTTTGGCTCAAAACGTTTTGAACGCCCTTCGGAATTTAAAGCTGTTTTTACCACTGGATTCAGGAGATTCCAGGGCATCTCTTAGGCTAAAAAAAGATTTGGGGAAAAAAGTGAAATTTTTACATTTTATAGGTACAGGTGTCCTCCCCCTTTAAAAGTGACCCAGTGACTACCTGCAGACCAAAAAAGTGACCTTATCGCAACTCATGTCTCACCGTGACCTGTCACACCCATGCATCTGACACCAGACACCCATATGTTTCGGTAACAGACAGGTTGCTGAATGATTGCATTGGTTTTTTTTCCACAGACCACATGCTGATGTAGCTGACAAAGATGTCAACACTAAACAGTTCCCAGGAGTCCGGCGGTAAGAACCATACTTCGCATATGTCTCCATCACGAAATTTCTCTGCTTTCCTGTCAAAAACAAACCTTCATGTAACCCACACAATTGTTGTTGAAAACATGGAAGAGAACACAAAAGAAAAATGACTCGAGGATATCGCACAAACCACAAAAAATGGAAAAACCGACTGGGCCACACTTTTATATGGTTGGTGCACCTTATTTAAGGGGGGGGGGGGCACCTAAAAAAACGAGAAAAAAATGTTTTGAAAAATCTCGTTATACCTTTGGCCAAAAAGATAGCCCGAAATCTCCCAAATACACTGGTGAAAACCGTTTCAAGACATCTTTCTAACTTTAGAAGTTTTTCAAGTTTTGCTGAAAAAGAACTCATTGAAGCTGTTTGCAGCCTCAAGGCTGATGGATTGTTCTCATCTGTCAATCGCATGCATATCCTGTTTTGATCCTTTCACCTGTCTATTTAAAGCACTATTTATGGCTTTCCATTTCATTTGCCCATCAGCATGAGAAGCGCTAAGTCCATTTTCAAAATACTTGGCTTTAGCTTGAGCTATCATCACAGTTTTAGAACCGACCTGTAAGTATTGTATCTTTGCTTATTTCCAACATTCAATGGATTTCTTTTCATCATGCTAAATAATTTATCCTTTGTCTTAATAGATCTTAGTTAGTATAGCAGCAGTCACGTAAGGTTGCTTTCTGGTTGAATATTTATTAATCTTCTTAACCTGACAATTATTTGCCACTATGTTATCAACCACATTAGTAAACAGAACAACTGCATCTGATGGGTTGTCTTTCTTGAACAACTCTTCTAACACCATTTACGGCGGAGAGATCATGACGGGGGTAACGCTAACTCCGAGCTGCGAGTTAAATTTTTGCCATCTGCTCCAATGGAAAAAATTTACCTCGCAGCACGGAGTTAGCGTTAACCCCGCATTGATCTCTCCGCTGTTAGTGCATTAGAAATGGCTCTATAATCATAGGCAACATACTGAGTCTTCACAATTTTTGTGCATTAGTTTTGAAATTTTCAGTGGTAAAAGCAACAGGATAATGATCAGAGATATCGGATTCCAGAATAATGCTATGAGCTACTGAACTAAGCTCAACTAAGTTAAGCAATTATCTATGAAACGTTTGAATAAACATACTGAGAGAGGTTACTCTTTTTGACCTGGAGCTTCCAACGCAGGCACGGTTTGACACTGGAGCAAACATATCACTGTCATCCATATTGAACACAGATTCCGAGGCATCTTCGAAATCAGCATCACTTTCAGAATCGGAGATGTGCTCAGTCTGTTTGTTGAGTTGAGAGACAAAAAAACGGCATGATGTAGACAGGGTCACCAGTGATCGACAGGGTCAAGGTTCTTTTCTAGATTTCTTTAGTGGAAGGCTTATGCTACTGTAAGGTTATGCTACTGTAACAAAAGTGGCATCTGTGGTGGCAGACCAGCAGGGTTCCAAGGAAATGAGCTTCTGAGAGGAGGCTTGGGAGATGCGAGTAGAGTAGGTACCTCAAAGACCAAAGCTATTTGACAAGAACAGGTTCACGAATGCTAGCGGATGGCAATTTTTACCAAACTCAGCGGATAACAATTTTTGCCAAACTCGATAGACCAAATATTCAGAAATCTGTGGCCGGCAGCCATTCGTGAAGACTCAATTCAGCGTCATTCCGAATCGATTAATGTGGTCTCAGACGTGTTGCTTGATGATCTGTGCGGCGGAATTAATGTACCCATATATGTGTTTTCCCATTCAACTCCTGCCTCCGAAACTTTTTTTCTTCCTTTTTATTCTTATGCAGGCGGTATTAAAGTGCCAAATTTCAACAAAGCGTTCTAGAGGTGTCAGATTTTGACCTCAGTTACAAAAGAGGATCTTTAACTTCTGCAGCATGGAGTTTTTGCCGAAATCGGAACGGTCATAATTTTTTACATGTACGAGTAGAATAAATCCGCTACCGGTGTACATGTAAATCATTTACCAATTTTTCCAAAAAGACCTGCAACAAATCTGACAGCCCATTTAACTCTGATACCCAGGCAGTCATTATTTTTTTCTGTGACCACAAACTTGCAGGAACAAAGCCTGACTAGAAGATACATATGTCACAGCATCTCTTCAGCCCTGGACCTCGCTCTTAAGCATCATTATCATCAAGGAATCCCTTTTCTCAAATGTTCATCGTGTCACTCACCGTGTTGAATATCTTTTTCTCCTTTTCCCCGGAACATGAGCTTTCAGTGGATGGTTTCTTCTTGACAACAAGGTTGTGACTAGGCAAATCGACACCAGACAATGCTAAGGTCTAGAAAAATATAGGAGAAGAAAATAGATTGGAAATATTATTTAAAATAATAATTTTTAAAATACATAGGTACCACCTTTTACTCCGGGGGAAGTGTGCCGGAACACTGTTAATCCGAGGTTGCAGGTACCTATAATTTTTTGCGATGAAGTAGGGCCTAAATGGAGAAAATTATTCCCACAATCTCGGATTAGTGTTATTCCCGAGCACTTCTCCCCGGGGTTAAAAATTGTGAATTGTTTATTTTTATCAGAAATGGGCAAGCGAAAAAACAAGCAGAACAAAAAATAAACCAGGTTGCAGGGTCATATTGACGAGTTGTCGAGACTGCGATTTCACACACAAAACTATCATGTCCCGCTTGTTGGAAGCTGGATCCGATATACCTATGTCGAAAAGAATATTGTGGTGGGACAGTGGTCAGCGATCTACTTTAAATGTAGCATCAATTTAACTGATAATCACTTCACCCCTATAAATATTCTGATCCGCAGTGGAATTTGTTGGTACGTCTGAAAGTCAGTTTGGCAAGTTTGCACCAGTCGTTGACCGTTTTGTTCCCAGTGGTGTAATGGGTACACCTGCAAGGTATACCCATTCCACCACAGGTGCCTCTAACGGATCACAGCTAAAAATATAAAGAGAAAATGAGTGCAGGTCTTATTTGATAAGTACCTAGTCGATAAAAATCATCATATCGATCATGGACGATAAATGGCAAACTTTCCCAGTCCGCTACCTACTGTGTAAAAAATCGCAACAGGTAAAAGTAAAAAAAAGTAAACGTACCGATGAATCTGTGGCATCCTTTGGCCAACCCGACCAAACCTGATTACGCATAGGTATGTCAGTGAGAGAGTAAATGTCATTCTTTATCTCGCCGATAAGCTTAGTTCCGGGAAATTTCAGTTCATAGGTTTCTTCGTTCGACTCATCTCTCACGTTCAGCAGGAATGTCTGGCATAATCTTTCAGCTATAGGACTGAAAATAATGAACAATAATTATTATATTGAGTAGAATTGGAGGAGATCTTGGCTTATACGATGAAAATTCTTGGACCGATTTAATCCAAATTCGGTGGGCAGTCCAACGTAGAGATGTTATATGACAACTGCAAATCGTCAACGCTATGGGCCGATGGTTTGTTATGTTTGGTACCTACCATTTTGGTAAAAAAGCACTAGGTGCCTTCTTGAGACACCTCACGTGCCCAACTTTGATAAAAACACATCATATATCAAGCAGTGAAAGTGTCAAAATGGCAGCTTATTTTTACATGTGCCAAAAGTCATTATTTGACATTAGCAATGGTTTCCGTTAAGAAAAAAACCTGCATGGAAGCATGAATGCTAGCTCAGAATGAGACAAATAAATGCAGAGGGAAACTTGGCTCAAGCAGACAACTTGCTTGAAATTTCATCCACGACCATAAATCGCATTGGACAAATTAAAGGGAGCTAAGTGAAAACAGAGAAATGAAAAAATTGTTGAACAACAATGGGTTTTAAATGGAAAATCGCAGGAGTAGAAATTAAAGTTTCTGACACTTAGCTCCCTTTAATTTGTCCACGGCGAAATGTTCACCAGAAGTTGAGAGAAATGTGCTGAAATAACACAGAAAAGTGATAGTACTGATAGTGAGCTTTTATGTACAGCGAAGTTTGTGTTAAAACTTTTGTGCTCGAGCAGAAATAAACTTGACTTTGAATCCAAGACTCTTAATGGGAACTGAGAATAGCTGTCAAATAAATCTTGGTAGCTCTGAGCTCACCTAGGTACCAATTTTATCACAGCACCAGTTTATAGAGTTGTGGCAGGCCACTCAAGAAGACCAACAGGTGGTCCATCAGCCAGACCAAGAAAAACCAGTTTCCCTGATCAGTTGTGCAGAATTTACCTGTGTTGAACCACCAATGGCCATCCATGTACCCAAGTCCAAGGAGTCGTCCATTGGATCACTGCCTCAAAAGGCCAAACTTGGCAAACCCTCACCTAGTTTTCAAATGCTCACATGCTGCTTTTATGTACAGCGAAGTTTGTGTTAAAACTTTTGTGCTTGAGCAGAAATAAACTCGACTTTGAATCCAAGACTCTTAATGGGAACTGAGAAAAGCTGTCAACAAAATTTAGGTTGCTCAACTGGGTGAGCTCACCCAGGTACCAATTTTATCACAGCACCACCCAGGTGCCATTTTTATCACAGCACCAGTTTATAGAGTTGTGGCAGGCCACTCAAGAGGACCAACAGGTGGTCCATCAGCCAGATCAAGAAAAACCAGTTTCCCTGATCAGTTGTGCAGAATTTACCTGTGTTGAACCACCAATCCATTAAGTCCAATGGACCAAGTTTGGCAAGTTTGCCAAGTTTGGCCTTTTGACAAAAGGCCAAACTTGGCGAACCCTCACCTAGTTTTCAAACTCGCCTGAGCTTGGGCACGAACCCCACCACACAGTCATTACAAAGCAGGGAGGCCAATGGTGAGGGTGCCCTTAAATCTGTGGTACACAGCAGAAATGGTTCTCCCTGTAGCCTGTTTAAGAATCAGATGAGGCTAATTTGCACTTAATTTCTCAGTTTAAATTCTCAATTTCAGATGCGTAGATAACCGGTCAAGCCCGATTGCCGTACGCGCCACAAAGTGCTACTGACAGACAACTCCGATTGCTGTACGTACGGTGTATGTGCTGTAAAAGCTGTTGCAATTTTCCGACTTCGGTACGCGCTCAATTCCCACGTAACAAAATGGGTTTTCTGCTGCAAATCCGGCGAATCGAGTCGTCTGAAATTTTCATAGTCGGAAAGAGGAATAAACAGCGATCTAGCAGACGTTTATTCCACCAAAATCGGTCCAACCGTTTTAAATTTGCGCAATTTTCAAATTTCCCGCTTTTTTATTTTTAGTTCCTGTTGAAGTCACCTTTTTTCACAATCGCGCGACATCTGCCGCCAGCCGAAACTTGAATTTCCGGGAAGTCGAAAGATGTGCTATTTAGAAGACGCTTTATTTCACGTGATTTGCTACATTCGTTTTGAAATGGCGTCGTAATGAAATTTCCTGTTTTTCCAGTTTTTGCTCAATTTTGGTGCGGTTTTCAGTACTTTGTGGGTGTTTTGGCCAGTTTTTTTATGCGAAAGTGTTTTTATTGGTTGAACACATGGTGATCTTAATGTCAGAGAGCAGAAATCTGGCTTGGTTATGAGCTGGAAATGCATGCATTTCTGCTTTTTCCGTTTTTCGAAAATCCTTGCAAAAATAATGAATTCCAGCAGGAGCGACACTCTGCATTGCCGAAAATTGCAGAATACCATTGTAAAACCCGAATTCATAATTCCGGGCATGAGGGGATAAGGGCTTTTTTGTGCAAACCTTTTTCAGCAAATATGGCTCATAGCAAAGCAACATCAACATGAATAGACAAAATAACTTACTCAAGCTCTTCACTTGTATCAGTCAGAGGAAAGGGAGTTGATAAATGCAGATTATTGTCCTTTGGCAAATTGAGTGAAGAGATCAGTGTGCTATCGTTGACATCATACCTCTGCCAACCCAACAGCTCCTTGCTGGCAAACCGGAACACCCAACTCGGCCAAACCAAAGCAAAGGGCGAAACCTTCAAAAAAGTTCCCCTGTTTAAAAACGGAAAAGGGAGAAAAGAGGAACAAGAAGGAAAGGGCCAACCAGGAAAATTAAAACAAAATTTAAGCTTGGAGGGCAGGAACATTGTTTTAATGAAAACAAAAGGTAGGGCCTATCCAAGGGAATGACCAATTCCCAAAGTTCCTTTTTGGGGCCCCATTCATTTTGAAAATTTTGGAACTTTGGCCCAACACCTTACCCTCCCTTCTTAAGGGTTCAAAAAAAACAAACCATTTTTTTTGAAGCCATTTTGTTGAGGCCGCAAACAGGTTTGTGAATAAAAAAAAATAATAAGTTGCTGGCTAAACCTTTCCCTGCTTGCAAACAAACATTCATAAACCTCTCTGGCAATGTTCGAAACTCTCATCTGAACTAACAACCGGATTTCAAAAAATATCAGTGAGGCCATCTACATCACACAGGAAGGGCCACAAGCTGTCAACTGGAAAGATGGGCCAACCATCAACTCAACTTGGAAAACCTTGAATCACAAGCCAGACGGAAACTTTGGAGGCAACTTCAACAACTTAGGATGTGGCAATTCTGTCATTTTTCTCAGTCATCATCACTTTTAATTTGACAAAGGAGGAGTGATTCCACGAAACACAGTGGCTTGTGATAAGTCTGCGTTATTCTGCCATATCTGTGGCAGATGAAACCCTGCTGTTTTTTCACACAGACAACAACTGGAAGCTGTCCTAAAAATCCTGCCCAGCATTTGATTGCACATCATGTATCAGACTCATGGAATGATAAGGTAGGTAAGACCGAAGCATGCTCATCTACCTTCAAAGATCTAAGTTTCAATTCAAAAGGATGGACCCAGCCACTT
>JASGXE010016207.1:0-11713 GCA_030068105.1 Sinentomon sp. SZTP_YWyxl
ACACCAAACCCTTCCGGAATGGCTGATTCTCATGATCATTATATTTTTGCAGTCGGTTCGCCTGCTTGGGGATTGGAAGTTTTCAATTTGGCACGTTCCCGAGCTTACTCTAAGAAAGTTTTCCTGCGCACATGTGAATTGATATTGTAGGTGGGATAATTATTCACATTTCGTTTCTTTGAAAGAGGGATCATTATGCAGAACATCATGTATGTATTCATTACCTGCTTGTTATGTACATAGTGGCTGGCTCGCACTTTGTTGATGCGGTTTATTGGTACTCAATTTTGTGTGCCCAACTTTCGACAAGCCTTGGGGTAAGTTATCTTTTGTAAACCTTTCCAGTTTGATCTCTTGTGGGCCTAAAATGTGATGTAAGTTTTGGCAGGAAACATCTTCGTAGATTAGTGCTTTATTGTTTCAGTTTGTTGCCAATTGTTGGTTTTTTTATTTGCTGGAAACTTTGAGCCTTCTGAACAAATAGCCTTGAGGTGGTTTAGGTGACCATCTTTCAAAGGCTTGAATTTGGAAAGTAGGATAATATTGGTTCTGACAAAATAATGAGAAAGACAGTAACTTGGTTTGATCAACCATTTTAATTTGAATCATTATAACGGTTAGAAACTTCTTCTGAGTATTGGAATTGAAATATCAGGTCATTCAAGGTGTGACTGTCCTCTTGCTTCTTGGTTCACTCCAACGATATCATCATATTGAAATTTTGATTCCCATCTTCTCCAGTTCATCTATGCATGTCCAAGAAGCTTTTGTCTTGTGGTGATCTACCGACACGGGGATAAGTTACAATTTGGTAGCTATCTGGAAAAAGCACAAACAAAATACAAAGGAACAAGAAAATATTTGAGGCTAAGGGGCGAAATTTATTGGCAATCAATGTGACACAAGTATTTGTTTTCTGGTCCCTTTGTGTCTGATTTGGTGGATATAATTTTGTTGCATGCTTTAGTGATATGAATCTCTTGCTCCTCCTTTTTCTCAGCTTGCAGTGTGGAGCCACCTAGAAGTGACACGGATCTGTTCACAAGAACACCTAGTTGGTGAGATACCTACCTACCAATTTGATCGGCTGTGCCATGGACTGCATCAGATTCCCATCTCGTTGATTGACGCAAATATCTGTTCCAATCATTTTCTCGGATATTCTATGTGCTCAGCATTTTGATGATGTGCTGTGCATTTTTCTATGAAAGACAGGACCTTGCGTCAGGGCATCAAATATTCTTTTGACGGAGAAGGAATACCAATGGACCTGCTGAGCTAAGCTTTCGACTTTGATCGTTTTCGTTACCTTCATGTTGCTTTTATAATTTCATTTGTGTGTGTAGAATTTTGCGTGATAGTAGGCCTACATGATCTCATGACTTCGCTGTATTCGTGCTTTTAAATATCCTTTTCATAATTTGTTTGGAAAATATCCATGTTCAAAGAAATGGAAACAATAATATGAGTTTAAGGTTAGAAAGGCTTTTTAATTTTTTATGTTGAGTGACTGAGTAGTCTGAGCGAGTACTTTACATTCCAATCATACTGGGTCTACCCCGCTCTGAAGAGCTCATTCGCTCGTAGATCTAGTTAGTGGTAAGCTACTCTACCTTTGATTTCACAAAGCTTGGCATCCGATTAATTCAGTATCAATGTAAGTATTGTTATCCGGTCTGCTACGTCCAATCTGCTTGATTTGGAGAGCTTCTATTGATATCCTCTTCATCAGTCACTCAAGCGATACCCAGTGATGGGTTCCTGAGGGTGAGGATTTAATTAATACAAATCAATCATTTCGTTCACTTCAAACCAAAGTGTGCATTCGTGTAATCTTTCCTTCCCCCGACACTAGCTATCTCAATAGCGCAGAAGTGAAATGCAACATTCTCTTGTGAGAAAGAAGAATGATCAGCAACGACTACGAAAGGGTCAAAATGGTGGACAAAGCTATTTAATCTCCGCAATTCGTATTTGGACTTGGAGTCAACGATGTTCTACCGAAATTATTTTGGAATGATGATACAAACAAATCACCTTTTTCAACACTATAAACAGAATTATTTAATGATCCATCAGTTTTGGTAAGAACAGGAATTGCGGAGCAGCCCTTTTCCTCTTTTGCCTCATATGGTTCCAGAAGGACTGTGCATATGGGGTATTTACAACATTCTCTATAAAACTTGCAAACAAATGGTTATTCAGTCGTAAAGCAGTATTTCTGGCATTTGTGAAACTGTCCCAGTTGTTGGGTCTGGGGAAACGGCAAGCCGCTTTAAATTTCAGGAGTTTTATCGCAAGAGTCTTTTTCAAATCCCGGTTCATCCATGGGAACCTCAGGTTTGACGTTCTTTCGCGTACAGGTATGGTCACAAAAAGTGATAAAATAACATGATAAAGATATCCCCTCAAGTAATTGCTCCCTGCATGGGATCTAAGCAGATTGGAACCTCGTGAACATTTGTGACAGATTATGTGGTGAGCGTTTAGAAGTGTGTGAATTTGGGATCGGGAATCGATAGCAATGCAAAATATTTGAACTTATAATAATTGAAGTTGTTAAACGTCCTTGCCTCTGCCTTGTTTTTTATCAATGGGCTTGCCCAGACCAAACAACTGGCAAAGAATGTCCAAGAATGGCAATTTGCAGAGGCCACCCAACAAGCCTTCAGTCCTTCGCTTAAGGGGCTCGAAATATCGTTATCTGCCGCCAAATTCTGAGCTTCCTTGAATAAATCGCCAACACTCTTTGCTGATGAGTACTGCATCAGAATTATCTAGATATGGGATTCAAGAATTGGGCACATTTATATGACTGTAGTCTACAACGGAGAGCATTGCTACTGAAACACTATAACTATTTCTATGTAGTATTCTTAAAATAAAATGGTGTCTTACGCAACAACAGAATTTCTTTACAGAATTTCCCCGTTACAAGGTGTAACTCTCTTACTTTAACTCAGAAATGAAAGTACCTCATAACAACAAAGGCAAAATAGAAAACCAATCAAAATTAAGGATAGAGAATTAGAATATTTCAACGAAAATTATTACAACGAAATAATTTTATGTTAAGTTTTCGAACTGTTGGCCCATTGGAGGTTGGAGCAACTGAGTTCAGTCGGCACTCTACTTTCGTTATTGTTACATCCTCAGAAGCTGCTGTCAACTGCATGTTCTCGGTCCGACGGGTGGCGATGACACCCGGACCGAAGAAAAACAAACGGTGGACGGCAGAAACGCAGAAAAGAGTACATCCACTAATTTTAATTTTTCAACTAGGTACAATCATAGAAACAATTATGATTCCATCAATGTGTTTCCATCAATTTGTACAGGTATTAACGATAAAATTGAGCCCTATACGGAAGGAATGGGCTCCCGTTCAAGCAATGTGTTGTTGCCTAGCAACCCCCGTATTTTTGAATCAAAACAACTCACACCGTCTGAAAACTTCTGGGGTTGCTAGGCAACAACACATTGCTTGAACGGGAGCCCATTCCTTCCGTATAGGGCTCAATTTTATCGTTAATACCTGTACATTATTATTTTGTGGGTTTATTAATTGGTTCTTGCATCTTATGCTCTCACGCAAAAACTCTCCCACAACAAACCAAATATACAAATGCCCATACATGGGCACTGAGTAGTTCATTTGTCGCAGTGTACGAGGGCTGATCAATAAAGACTGAGACTCCTCGATTCATTTATTGGGTTCAACTCCAACATCGGCTAGGTCATGATTATTCTCGAGGTACATCCCTTCTTAGTAGATTCATGTGCCCAGCGCCTCCTCCCATTCTTGGAACACATGTTGCAATCCATTCTTGGCCACTGTCATCAAAAGCCCCTCCCCAGCCTTAAACGCTTCAATATACGACTGAAAACTATTGAAACTTTCCTCATCTGAGGTCATATTTCATTATGGAGAAGAGAAAGAAGTTACAGAAATCACAGGTGGACTGTGGGAAGGATGAGGTATACGCTGGAGTTCCTTTTTTGGCTAAAATCATTGGACAAAAAATTGGGACACGAATACGGGCATTGTCATGATAACCAATCCAATGGTTTGGGTGGGGCTGGGGTGCAGTAAGTGACTCAAAATTTCATGGGTGCCACCAATACTCAAGTTTAAATGTTGAACCAATTTTCTAATGGTCACTCCAGATCCTGGTGCACAATGACTGCAGCAGTATTAATGTCGACTTCGGTGGTCGTTGTTTTTGCCGCACCATCCGGCCACCCTGTCTCTCAAAACTTTCCCCACTGCCTCGAAGTCCAGCAAAACACTGTGGAATGAGTCGTCCCTGTATTGTTCCGGGAGAAGATGCAAAGTTTTTCCGATGCTGTTTTGTTCAAATGGCAAAACAACTTCAACGCAGCACGCTGTTCATCCTGCAAAATCATGTCTGAAGCTGGAGGGGGAAACAACCACCCTCAAGAACAAACGTCATAAAAAAGAGGATAGGTGTCGGAAATTAACAAATTTTTGCACAAACGTAGCTGAAGGGTCCATACTTCAGCCCCCAAAATGGGATGGCTGACAAGCTTGTGGGAGCCCAGCAACAGCACCAATCTCAGTCTTTCTTGATCAGCCTACGTATTAACCGTAAACCAAAATAACCGGCACACTTTTTGAGCACATTATTGTTTTTTGCCTGTTTATTACTATGTTTGAAGAACGATCGGATATCTGGGTAAACGCTAGGAAGAAACTAAGGGAGCGAAAACATGTTCAAATTGTACGATTGGGCCTACCTCAAATGTCCAGTTGAGGACATTTGAGGTAAGGCCAAACTCAACACAGGGAGCTCACGTACCGGAAGTTAAAACGTTGCCAACAGAACGTGAAATTTCCTGTTCGCGATGCAAAAAGCAGAGTGGGTGTTGAAGGGAATTCAGCTATGCCCAATCTTCAGAAAAAGCTTAACTAACGAGAAGTACCACTGCCGCCGACGGAACGACTGCCTTCATGTCAGCGTTGCAAGAACCGTAAAGATATAAGAGTAGAATTTGGTTGTGCCCTCTCTTAGTGTTAAACGCCAACTTACCAGAAGTACCACTGCTGTAAAAGTAAGGACAACCTTCATTTTCGCGTTGCAAGAGGATTCGAGGTGACTTTATAGGTATCACAAAACAAAAGCCAAACACTGATGTCAAACTCTGTGATAGAGGCTGGAGAGCTGTTCGACTTCAGTGACGATTCGGCGGTGTTGCGTTAACTGCTCCCACGTGCAAATTTTCAACTCTTCTCATTCAATAAAATAGAAATAGGAGCACTGCCATATTGCCTTTGACTTCACGTTGGCGTTTGACTGCACGTGTCGTTTACTAGCTGTTCCCTGATCTCATTTGATGCGAAGAGAATCAGGTTTGCGCACCTGTTCTGTATTATAGTCATAAATTTAAAGGTTCAGATGTGGGTGTTCCAGAGAAATTTGGAGTGTTGTCGAAATTCGTAGCAGCTACAAAATTTGCTGGAATCGGGAAGTGGTGGGGTATTTTATTAACCCGTACCAATCGGGGAATATCCAGATATGGCGCCTCGGCAAAAAAAAAACAAAAAAAAAATCGGTAACTTATTCCGCCTAACGTTAGCTGACCAACCAACATACACGTAACCAGTCATATCATTTTGAACAGATTGCTTTTCCCACTTTTTAGCAGATCGGGACTTTTTCACAGGGTTGCATTTTGCCTATCCTTTCCGTTATCCATGTGTTGCGTCTTTCTCAGATATCACGCAATCACCTCATCTCCCTTTCACGCCCTTAACTCAATTGGGCCAATTCAACAGATAGCTATGTGTTTGGCAAAATTTGCTATTCTTTCTTGTGGCTTTACCATAGTTGCAAAAGATGCATCCTTGAATTGGCACAGATGAATTGGCACTGTTGAGTTGAACCTGAGAGAGAATTGCAATGGGAATACGCTTATCACGTATGCCCTCACCATAGCACTTAGAGCTGAAGGTGTGTGTATAGATCTCCACAAGTTCACTTTTGCAATCTCAAAGAGTAAACGTTGCAGATAAGATAAACTGAACTGTGTGTTGAAGACAAGCATATATGTGTTCAATAAGTCTGCAGCAACCGTTGAACACAGTGCCACGTAAAAGCCTCCATCATATAGAGGACACCGAAATCCCACGTGCCGTGGTTGGGCTGCAGTGACATAACCATGGAAGAAGGCAAAATATTGCTCTGTTGGATAACTCAAATGATTAACAAAATGATAAACTGTTACTTAATGACGGAACAATTTGGAGACCCATTTGCATATGGTGAATGACTTTGCAGAAATTGTAGACTTTTATTTGTGGCCGTATGTAGATCCGTCAAAACACCATGCACTGTTTCGTTTCACGGATATTATTTGTAAACACCCGAATAACGAATAAAATCAACAAATATGCATCAACCAATCAAGACATATAAAATTATTCATGTTTGTTATTTGAAAAGAAATTCCAATTCTCATAACGTTTGGATTGCAACAAAACCATTTTTTTGTAAAAATAGGAATGCAATGTTTTTCGAATTAAATTTCACAACTTATAAATTTTTGTTTGACATCATTCGGGTTATTCTCGTTTCACATCGAACTTGCGAAGACCAAGCACCCGGGAAATAATATTCAATATTGGTAATTTGCAGAAGCCAACCAACAAGTCTTCAGCTCTTCTCTGAAGAGAGTTTGAAAAGTTTGAGGTATCTTCTGCCAAATTCTCAGCTTCCTTGAAGAAGTCGCCGTCACTTTTTGCTATTGAGCACAGTACCAGAATTAGCTAGAAACAGGATTCAAGAGATAGGCATGTTTTTCCAGGAGACTTATGATAAGAACATTACTACCGATATACAGAATCCCAACAAATTATGGAGTATTGAATTGAATTTTATCGAATTAATTACAGGCTTACAATTTTGGAAAAAGCTGTAGGGAGGTCAGGGCTGCCCAAGGAGCCGCGTGAAGAGATACCTTTTAAGTAAAAACAGAAGCTATTGCCACAAAACAGTTGTGGTGAAACCACGACAAAAAACAATACGATGAAGTTCGCTTGATAAACAAACAGAGCAGGTTAGAGATTGCATTTTCGTTGATGGCTTTAAAGAAAAATGAACGCATTTCAAGCAAGATTTTTTGAAGAATTTCATTTCAAGAAGAATTCTGGATTTTTGTGTCTTGACATCTAGCGACAGATGTTTCCAGCCTTAATCCCTTTTATTCAATGCATGTCATTGCGGACATAACATGTCCATAATGACATGCATACATAACACAAGAAGCGGAAAGTCCGTTGAGATTTGGGTAGACACTGTTGCAAAACAAAAGGCCTAAGTACCAACAGTTTCATCACAAGCAGTAGTATAAGGAAATCATGAATGCGTTGTTGAGATTTCAAACATGCCCAATCTTACTACAAAAAGCTCAAGTGATCACTGAAGTACCACCGAGGCCAACTGAACGCAGACAGGGTTGCGTGTTAAGAAACAGAAAGATGTTTGAGAATATTTTAGCTTAGAACTGTTTAAATACAAAGTTATAAGTTACCGTGTAAAAAAATGGTAAAAAACCACCGAAGCCAAAGCAACGACCACTTTCTTTTTCGAGATGAGCAGAGAGAAAACAGCTGTTTGGCCCTGTCTCAGTGGAAAACCACAACTCACCAGA
The DNA here is from genome assembly GCA_030068105.1 of Sinentomon sp. SZTP_YWyxl. Lineage (NCBI taxonomy): Eukaryota > Metazoa > Arthropoda > Protura > Sinentomata > Sinentomidae > Sinentomon > Sinentomon sp. SZTP_YWyxl. Next base: position 7,672 of record JASGXE010016207.1, read on the forward strand.
AGCACCACTGCGACTAAAGGAACGAGTAACTTCATTATAACGTCAAGGATATTCTTAATAGTTATCTCAACACAAATGGAAAACGCTCCTTTTTCAAAATCCTTATTGGGTTCCTCTCTGTTGGATCGCCTCGTTGGCTAGCTCTTCGACTTCAGTGAATTTTAAATGCTATGTTGTATGGTAGCTGAAGGCAGGACTGTAATGAACAAAAATTGTTTTTGTGTTCGATGTTCGTAATTTAACACCCAGAAATGGTGGCTCTGCCACAATTCCCTTCACAGTAGGTTTTTCCATTGCCATCAGGCGTGCCTCGGTCTCATTTTATGCGAGAGAAGGCTCCTCTGAACAGATGCACTGTTTTGTCATTAATTATTAAATTTCAAGGTTGAAATTCCGTGTACCAGCGAAATCGAGTGTTTTCGAAATTCTCGCCAACAGGCGCTGAAAATTGGTCCTACGGTTTGGCATTTTGCATGACCCACAGCAAACTCATGCAGAAATGCAAAAAACACAGCCAAAGATAGTGTTGTGCAAGCATTTTTTTGCTTTGCTCGATTGGGACCCAACACACTCAAGAAAAAGGATAATTTTAAAAATTATTTATCTCTATTGTTGTTAATAAAGCTAACTAACTTTTTACCGTCTGAGGGTAAATAATGCTCGCTCGGTATTCTTGTCTGACATCAAAGGTTGCATTTGGAAATTGGCGTCCCTGTGGCGTATTTTATTAGCCAATTCGAATCGGGGATTATCCCGCTATGACGCATGGACAAAATAGCAAAGTAATGGGAACATAACACGCCTGACCGATCCTCATCTCACGCACCAAAACCAATCGTGTTTTAATTTCTTTGTTCCGAGAGTTTTCCAATATTTTGCAGAGTTTTAAACGAGTTCACGTGGAGAAGTGCCCCTATTCGTAGAGACTAATCAAGTTCGCTTCAAGACGGCTAATTCCCAAATTCCATACTATCGTCACAATTTCGACCAATCAGGTGCGTCCCAACTTGAAAACACGATCACATCCTCAGTTAAAGCTAACCTAACCTAATCTGGAGTTCAAAATTAAAGGTTATGTCGTTTATAAGGGTGGGACACATTTGCACGATCAGAGGGAAACATTGAAAAAAGCTGTACTCTTAGCTGTGCAATTGAATTGTGACACCTCTTAGGCTCCTGCAGACGGTACATGTGTGCTTTTTCTTTGTCGTGCAATTGTGTACAGTACGTTGCAAAAAACCTGTTACATACACAGGGGGAATGGGAGATGGTGACTTCCATTTGCAAAATACTTGTTACACATATGGAGACGAAATGGAAGAAGGTGATTTCCTTTTGCAAAATACTTGTAACACATATTGGCTTAGATGGGACGACCAGCGAACAAGAATCACTAAGCGGTCTAGAACTACGCTGTTAAATTTCATTCTTTATTGTCCCATCTTAGCCAATATGTGTTACAAGTATTTTGCAAAAGGAAATCACCTTCTTCCACTACGTCTCCATGTGTGTAACAAGTATTTTGCAAATGGAAATCATCATCTCCCATTCCCCCTGTTCGGGTATTTGTAACAGGTTTTTTGCAAGGACTGTACTCCTCAAGCGGTTTTCTTTTGAATTTTCATTGCTGTCCTACCTGCATTCTTTTTTTCATTCATCCTTTTGATACTATAATTGCAGGCTGAGCAAATCATGAAGTTTTGTCTCTTTTGTTGTCGCGCAGCGAGATCAGGTAAGGTGATTCGGTTAGTTTAGGTCGACGTCAAGTTAAATATAAAGGAGGTATGGCAGACGCAATTTCGAGCTCGTTCGGATGACGTCATTGTGACACAGGATGAAGAATGGGGAGAGAGCGCGCATGCAAAAACAGAAAACGTCAATTCACAAAACGTTAAATATCTCTTGAACCAGATGACGGATTATGATGAAACCTTTAGTGCTACAAAGCTGAACAATAACCGATTTCAAATATGTGCAATGATCTCAAAACATTCCACAGGTAAAAACCAGAAATTGCATGTTTTGTGAAAGTGCAGAAATAAAGATATGACAAAATTTCGGGTCCCTCACACATACTCGTATTTTCAACGATTGTGGATTTTTATTTTATTTATTTATTTATTTTATTGTACTGTTAACAACATAGTGTAGTGTCAGAGGTATAAAAACATAAAACAAAAATTAAAAAAAAATAATGAAAAAACAAAGGGCGAACAGCAAAGGCCAGTAATGATGGAAAACTCAACCGATTGGAGCGGGTAAATCGGAATATGATACTAATCTGCTCTCTGCAGATAACTGACAATGAGAGAGTGGCTCGGAGCAAGTGCATTCCACTCTCTTATGGTACATGGAAAGAAACTGTTGAAAAACTGCGTGAAACGGAAACAGGAGGATATGATGTATGCACCGTTATCGGTTCGTCTTTTGGTGTTTCTTAAAGAGAATTCAGTGGGCAGCAAGATATTGAGTTTGTGGTTTACTATACCATGCAACAAGACCAAGCGTCTCTTTCGCCGTCTAGGCACAAGAGTTTCAAGCGAAAGCGTTTCAAGCAATTGCGAAACGCTTATATTCCGAGAGAAATTATTACAAATAAACCTCGGAGCGCGACGCTGTACTTTTTCGAGGAGGCAAATGTGGGATGTGAGGCATGGATCCCACACTTCGCAGGCATATTCTAATATGGGGAGAACTAGAGTGGTAAAAGCACGCAACCTCGCATCACGATAGGCAAGACACAGATTGCGCTGTAAGAACCCAAGAACTTTACGGGCTCGACCGCAAATGTACTTGATGTGACAATCCCATGAAAGGTCATCGGAAAGATAAACACCGAGATATTTAAACTCAGTAACCTTTTGGAGAATTTTGCTACTAACAGTATAACGGAAATCAGCAATGGGGGAGCACGAGTGCCTCGCAAAGGAAATCCAACAGGATTTATCAAGGTTAACGCTCATACCCCATTTGTCACACCAATTCTCGTGAACAAGGAGGTCCTGCTGGAGAGCCACGTGATGTACATAATCTGTAACTTGTGCATAAATGACCAGGTCATCAGCGAACAATCTGGATGTGGACGATAAAAGAGGCAGCAAATCGTTAATTTATATAAGGAATAAGAGGGGACCAAGGACACTTCCTTGGGCGACACCGGAGATGACAAAAACCGGATCAGAGCGAGCACCATTCACCGACACTCGAACTGTTCATCCAATGAGAAAATGTTTCAGAAGTGAGAGCAAGTCCAGAGGGATACCAATTTTAGATTGTTTGAGCAGGAACAATGAATGTGGGATTGTGTCAAAAGCTTTAGAGAAATCAATAAATAAATTTTTTGTTTTGTTTTGTTTGGATTTGTTCCGTTGTAACAAGGTTTCGATCTGTTGAAGAGTAGTAGAGGAAGCTTCTATCTTTCCAAAAACACCCATATCATTGCATTTGAGCACCATTTGACTAATTTATCAACTGAAAACGCGAAACGAATTATTTTGTATTCCAAAGCAAGAACACGCTAGTTTTGAAGCGTGTTCTCACGTTTCTCGTTCTCAGTCTCAGGCCATCTCACTATCCCGGATCAATATCAAGCAATCATGGATGCAGAATTTACAAGAAGCCACGAACGCATCACAGTTCTTCAACTGCGGCCGTGCCACCAAAGACAAACCAAATATTCAGACCTCGCCCATGGATAATCTGAACGCATCGAGGTGGGATAAATGCAATGTCTCTAACTTGATCCTCGTCCACTATCGTCTACTATCGGCCATCTAAAAGTCATCTGTTTTGCAAAACTATGGTACTCGTATATCGATAGAGAAAATACCACTTGAACGCTATGAGGTTTCTATAAAATGTGAACTTCATGGGATGTCCATGGTACCACCATGGGATTATCCATGGGATTGTCTTCGGAATTCCTTGGGAATTCTGTGAGAATCCCGGACTTTTCATAAATGGAAAATCCGGGCGATGGTCTTGGAGATATTAGGAGTTCCCAGGTAAAACCTACAGCTGAACATGTCCTTGACCTGGGCAT
>JASGXE010016208.1:0-12955 GCA_030068105.1 Sinentomon sp. SZTP_YWyxl
AACAAGTTCTGGTTGCTCTCTACAAGAAGAACATCCAACGTCTGACAAGAACATTCCTGACACTGTCTCTTTCTGATGTTGCCAGCAGGGTGAATCTGTCTAGTGCAAGTGAAGCTGAAAAATATATAAGGAACATGGTTAGAAAAATTGGGTTATGTTTACAATCTTCTGAACTTTCCCAGTCATTTTTATGCAATTTGCAGACATTATTCTTTTTGTTAGGCAGATGGCAAAGCATCTGCAAAGTCTGGATTGTTTGATGACAGCATGCGATGCTTTGCATAAATTTTGTTCCAAATTTGCATGTGGGACCAATTTATTGTTCATTCAATTCCACTATTTTTGTCCATAATCGTGTGAAAGGGATCAGTTTTGCAATTTTCACACCTTCCATTTCTCCCTATGCTTTGCACATGCTTTGTACGATAACAAAATCATGCTAAATGTCGGAAATTGTCCTCGAAATAATTCGCTGCAACAGGTGAGAAAGATGGGATTCCAATGAAGTTCTGGTTCTGTCGTCTGAAAACTTGCAGTTTCATACGGTAACATAAACCACCTTTCAACATTCTGATATCTATGGATTCTGAAAGAAATGATTCACAAGCTGTTCAGAAATATAAAACTCCAAACGCCAAGGGGAAAAAGCAAATTGAAAAATGGTAAATTGTCTGTGGGCTGCGTTCACTCAGGGTAGGATCCCTGGCAGCTACTCAAAGGAATTGTCCGGTCCCTTCCCAGCCTCAGGAGTCATAGACTTTGGGATAAAAAAGAATGGCAAAAAACAGAACGCCTATCTATCAGGTCCAAAGCCTATAGTGTGAGGCCATGAAGCCCCCACCGAAAATTATTAAATTGAAATTCATCCAGCCTCATCCATTTGGCACACATTTTCTTCGGCTCCAGGTCATCAAGCAAAATTCTTTGTTCCATGAGAGTCCTGTGTCTCGGTCAATGTCTGAGTGGTCGTCCAGTTGTTCTCAGCAATTTCCTGCCTCACACAATTATTGTCAGCTTCGTTTGAGACTGATTGTTGGCCCAGCATGTAAAAATGATTACCTAAATGTATGAGAGCCTGAGTCCACTTCACACGGTTTTTAGTTTTTTTTTTTTCGTTTTGTAAATTAATACTAGATTGAGGATGGTGAAATATTTGCTGTGATCAATCATAAAGATGGCATGGTTGTGTTCCATGATAATCCTGAAAAATACAACAGTCCTGAAATGCTGAAGAAATTAGAAGATGAGGTTCGTTTTCATCGACAACAGACACTTTCGGTGGATTGCTCAGCACTCACCTGTTGAAACAAGACGCGTAACGGAACGGTGCATTGACCTCTGATCATAATCATAAGCACTAGGCACCTGCCTAATTTTGAGATGGCACATGAGCCACTTCTCAAGATAAATGCAGCATAAGCCGTGCCAACTAGAAGGTGTCATAAAATGTCATTTTCAAAACTGAAGTAATGTGCAATGCCCTGCATACATAAAGTTAGCCATCCCTGTTGGTGTATATAGGGCAGATGTTTCTTTTATTTCTTAAGATCATCGTGTACCCTATTTCTGTACTTTTTGGTATCTTACAAAAGAATTGTTGTCTTTGATATTTTATCAGGTGCCAGATCAAATGGTATGAACTCATGGGCTTTTTTTAATTTTTTTTAGCAGGCAAAAAGGTCTTGAAAAGTCAATCACAAATTGAAGAAAGGCCCAGATTGAATGGTGCCAAGCATAAAACAGCTTTCCCAAGGTGGAAAAAAGGCATCTTTGCTTTTGGAGTTGGTTTTTTATGCAGTCCCAAATTTCAAAATTCTCTTATCTTGTATGGAAATTCTATTTTTGTGGCATTTACCTCTTTTCGATCTTCACCTGCACTCCTTTGACAAGTCATGTGGCAGATTGATTGTTGGCTGAGATTTGATTTTGTGTTCCCCAGACCATCTGTGTGATGCCCATGCTTTCTGGACTCGGAGGATTTTTCTTGTTTCTTTTGGTAGATGATATCGTGCATCCAGCTAAACAAGAAGGTTCAGTCAATGGAAGAAGATATCATGCTGAACCAGCAGTTCATAAAGCGTTCCTGTGGTCTTCAGGAAGACGATTTGCCAGGAACAAGCTCCCTGGGGAAAATTTCTGGATTCTGATTTCATTAGCAATGGCAAGAAGTTCACTTTCCAGCAGAAGAATTTCCTCATCAATATTCAGTTGCTTTTATTCAGGCAGCCAACCAACCATTCGTGGCTATTTCGATTTCCTCGGACTCTCATATTAAGTCATTGATGTGGGATTTGCAAAATTATTGTCAAAATGCGACCAGAAAATTCTGGATTCTGTATAAAATGCCAATTTTAAATATATGCCTTTTTGAAATTCAGTATTTTTTAATTTTGCTCCATAGGACTTCAAAACGAAAATTTTCAGAAGTGAGGAATCATTTGCAGTGCGTTCGAAATCATTTGCAGTGCGTTCGAAATCATTTGCAAAATGAGGCAGAATTGCAGAGAGAGCAAGAGAGGTGAATTTCCTGTCACGTTGCCAGAATATGTTTTTTCCCCTCAAAAACAGATGTTTTTCTGGAATTTTTGAGGTGTTTTTTTTTCCTTTTGAAATAAAGGCATCATTTTTGTACTTTTTGCCAAGCAATAAAAGCTTAACAAGCAACCTTGTGGCAAACACAAAAGATCACTAGTTCGCATCTGGCGCAGGTCGAAAATTCCAGTCTTTTCTAATTTTGGTCCGACTCCTGTTTTCACAATAGCGTTGTCTGACAATAGACTATGAAATTGATGGACTGGGTATGACTTTTCCAAACTTATTTCTCTCACAGTGCTTGCACATACTTGTAGACTAAGCAAACTAAGTAAGGAAAGGCAATTATTGTTCGAACAAAAATATAATTTTAATCCATCATTGTTAGGTAAGATTTATCTGACTGAAGCAATAAATTATTTGTGATGGAAAATCACATCACAGTATCACTATACTCGAACTTGGACCAACACTCGTTTTCAAAAATAAACCCATTTATTGATGAAGAAAGATGCTAGGATAAGGAGAGATGATTAGCGAATTCCTTCTGATCGAAGCAACGAGAGACTGCAATTTACAATAAACAGAATTTTGAACTCTGGCATAATTTCAATGTTAAAATTTCCGCTCTTCCACCTTCAACCCAGCCCAAACACAATTGTTTGAATGGAATCAGTTGTTTGTTTATATGCTGTTGTCAGTGCTGTGTGCTTGGGAGGAGGTTAGGTGAGGGGGGAGTCCTCTTCAGCATGAAACACAGCTTCCGTAGATGTTTCATGTGTTGCGCTCGGATTCTTGGTAGCGGAGCAATGAAAGGAAGAAACTGTTCAAGGGGGCAGTCAAGTCAAATCGGCAAAAATCCGCAATTGTTGACCGATTTGGCTGAAATTTTAACCACACTTTTGGATGCATTGGACATCATTCTAGACTAAATTTCACATCCTTAACTCTACTGGTTCTCTTGATACAGCTGGTTTTGTATTCGCGAAGCACTTTAAATTTTGGCTGGTTTGGTGCCCAGCTCAAATGGCACAACAGATTGTGCTCAAATTTGACATACATATGTTAAAAAATGTGAAAATTGGAGTGATGAAGCCAGATTTGCATTCCATAACTCTTTGTGCAGGAAAAGCTAGTGTTTTGGATGTGTGCGCTAGAATTATCCCATCCTTGTGGTTCGGCGACAATTATTTAAAACTCCTGCAGAGGGTCAGAGGTGATTGCGATCCAAAATCTGGCTTCATCACTCCACTTCTGACAGTTTTTTAACTAGGTATGTCAAAATTGACCCTTCTCTGAGCCCCACATCCTGAGATACTCGTACAGCTGCACAAAGGGATCCGAAAAGCTGAAAAAATAATTTGCGGTAAATGAAAAAAAAAAAACTGCCAACACTATTAACGTTGTGGCGTGCGGTTGGCGATATGTGCCCAAATCATGCAAACTACACCTCCAATGCCATTTTTGAGCTGAGAAATTAATTCTAAATGGTCGAATTGTTAAATAAACATGTATTTTCAAAAAATGAAAAAAAAAAATATTTTTAAACCAAAATAGACTTGACTGCCCCCTTAAAATAAAATTCAAGATAATTGCATTCAAAGTGCGCTGTCCTGTCTGGCACAAGAGTCAAAGAATTGTTATCTGGTTTCGTGCCTGCAGGTGATTTTTGATGACAGGAGATGCATGATATTGGTGGGTGCATCCAATTTTATACCTTTTTTTTCCAATGACAGCCAAAATGTTGAAACGTGAATAATTATAGCTGCAGTTTCAGGTGCCAAATTCGACTCCGAATGCAGGGTGTGAGAAAAGAAACTGTCCAGCTACACCTTTCGTATGGCCGTTTACGTACTCGTAAACGTTAAAGATTAGGCCAAGCACTGCAAGACACTACGTACATCATCTGGGGAATCATTCCATCGGCAGGACCTCCATAAAAGCCACAAAGGAGAAACATGCCAGAAAACTTGGGGAACAACAGACTGGATGCATTCAACTGGCTGCAGTTTCCAATACCCGAAGAAAAATTCAATGAAGTCAAGCATGGTCATGGTCATCGGGATGTCCTTCTGTCCAGGAGCCCTCTGGCAGCTTTTTCAAAAGAAATGAAAAACAACTTTGCATATGATCCAATCAAATGCATTTGATTCGTGTCTGCAATTCTGCTGACACGAATCAAGCTCAGGCATCGCAGCACTTCAAAAAAAATTAAAATTGGATTGATGGACAAAAACAAAAATATAGGACATTTAATAGCACAAAGAACAGAATTATAGGACTTTTTAGGACACCTTTGTCAACCATGTAATGTGTTTTTTATAAATTTTTTGTGTGCTGGATTTCAGTGAAAATGAAAGAAAGAAAAAAAGAGGCAGGCCCACCAGCAACCACCCACTTGCTTCTTTGAGTTTCATCTCTTTCAATTTTTGGGCAAAAATGGAAATTGTCTTTTTTCTTATTTCTCACATCAAATTTCATGCACCAATGATACAAATATGATTCAAAAGTTATGTTCAATAAATTCCAAAAGAACAACATATGAAGGTTGTTCCAAAAGTCTTTGCAACTGCCCTGCATTTTTGAAACCGTTCAGAAAAATTCTGAAATAAAATTAGCCTGGGAAAGGTCAACCAGTTTTGTCACAGTTGGCATTTTGTCTCGTATAGTTAAAAGTATAGTGTTGAATTTGTTGAAGTTGTTTGTACTTCAAGTTGTATTACAAGTATTGTCTCGCATAGCATAGTTTTGAATGAGTTTGGAGCTGGCGGAAGGCACAATGACAGATGGCAGTATGTAGGTGTATTCACTTCCCTCACAAAAATCATTGTAACGGAATTGATTACACCTACCATCTGTAAGTATAGTATCGTAAAAGAGATCTGTTTTCTCTCACACGTATTGCATGTGTTCTCTCACAGGTATTCATTAATGGTATGGTACTCATAGTTTTCATAATTACATCCCATTTAGATCAAAATGCAGCCTGAGCCACGAAGCCAAATAGTTTCTCAACATCAGGATTCTGCTCTACTAGCATTGCAGAAATGATTTCCAAAAAATCTGCTACCGATCCCTTCTGAAATTCTGTCATCTCGTGTGGGTACAAAATAAGATTATCATCATTTACGGATCTTCAATCAGCCAACATTAAAATATTCAAAAAACTACTTGTGAATCTCTTTCACTAAAAACAGTAACAGCTACCTAATTATTATGCTGGTTTTCCATTTCATCCAAAGCAACCTTAATATCATCCAACATTACATTAAGATTTGTATGAAATGGTGCCGTGCCATCAAGATATCTAACTCCTTGAACATCATTCTCAACGTGGTGAAAGTACTTCAAGTACTCTGGCCAGACACACACATCAAAGAATGTGGGTGGGTCAGGCGGTGAATACACCCTACCTTTCCTCCTCTCCCAGCACTGCTCTTTAGTCAACTTCAAGAAGAATTTTAGGTGACATAAGTTGGCAGCCTCTGCATCGTCAAACAACGTCCACCCGTCAAGAATCACAACAGGCAAGTCTGGATGCTGTTTCCAGATCTCCAGAGCAGTATCACAGCGCTGCTTGCTCAACACAGGGTTGCCTTCCAAAAGTTTTTTAAAGTCGTGTGACTGAGCCCCATCGAAGTCCTCGATGCAACATTTCACACATTTCAACATTGCGCCCATGTCGATGGCATTAATGTTGTCGAAATTTATGTGGCGAGGTTTTCGCAGCCAGATGTGGTGAGGGCTGTCTAGAGGGTGCACAAACAGATCCTGACTGAACGCCTTTACCATCGGGAGGTTCTCCAGAAGAAGGTTCACCAATGTCGTTTTGCCTCCGCACGTCACTCCTGAAATGCCGACCACCAAACACCTGTTCATTTTAACCATGATTTAACCGGTCATTCCCGTCGGAAAATGTACACGGCATACAAAATCAGCAGCATGTAAAACAGTACAGCAATCCCGATGGGAATTATCAACCCGTAAAGAGGACTTGGAAGATATTCATGGATGATGTTGTCAGAATGGATGAGTGGAAGCACAACTATCCATATGGTGTAGAAAAAGAAGCAAAGGAAGCCGAATGTCAAGATACCACGGTGGATGTTGATATCCCAGGTAAATATCATAACTGTAGTGATATGATTTTACTTGTAGATGAGTGGTAGGTGGACTTAGGATGCGAAATATTCCTTCTCAAAGTCCTCAAAGTCTTTGTCTGTGAATACAGTCGGTTCTGGCTTTTTCACCGCTTCCTCTTCATTGAGGTCTTTGTTGAGTGTCATCCGGCCTGCACGATTCTTCAAGATCTGTAAAAAAAGGTGGTAAGGTCACTCATAGACCAGCCAGAACACGCCCTTTACCAATCCAAAATTTAAAACTTTTTTCGTGGTCATCTGAGACAGACTCCAGTTAAAATCACACAGCAAGAGAAGAGAGCCAATTAGGATGAATGAGATGCCAATTGCCACAATGGGGAGCATAATGAATATGATTAAAAGTTATCTCAGATGTTAGTTACTTTTCTGATTGAGAAACGATCCGAAAATTACTTGCATCTGTGCAACAATTATGGGATCTGCTAATTTTTTCCCGAGTGTCCGTGGGCCAGCCAAGTGCAACAGATATGAGACTCTTTTTTAAAGATTGACTACTGAGATATTTGGGGTTCAAAATGTTCATTAGAACAGCAAGTTAATGAACATACGAAAACCAAATTTCAAGGGGACTTCTATTCACCGCAACAGGGACCACTTTGCAGAAAGGCAGTCTCAAGTTAAAAAGGACAAGGTTGAATTGACTAGGGGTAGCAAAAATGGTAATCCAGAGATAAGAAGAGGGTGGTGGTGAGAGTGCATACCAGCTCCGTTGTCCTTGAATCAATTTTCTTGTAGCTCAAAGCACCCAAGAAGGCTAAATTGTCTTTTGTGTGATCAACGTGATCTTCACTTTGCTTGTAGTTCTCAATCAAACTTCTGGACAACTTCTTCCTTTTGCTTCTTTCTGCAAAGCAAGAAAAGAATGAATGAAATTTGTAAAATTGGGAAGGTAATGTAAAAACTAAATTTTTTTTCAATTAACTGAAAATCTTCTAGTACCAGCATGCTATGACTCCAGTTCACCAACCTAGATGCTCCACTTCACACAGTGACAACACGTGATGTTTCTTTGAATCAGCAGGAAATCCCACTTCCCACAACTGGCGAATGATGTGGTATGCCGCAACCAACTGATTTCTGCCAATCATATTGGATTTCTTGCCAAATCTCGATTGTTTTGACAGCCTTCCACGAACTCGTGGTCGGGAAAGGAAGTGGATCGAAGGGATGCGACCCCACCCAACAAGCCATTCAAGACCAACACTTTGTCAAGGTGCATAAAGTGCTTTGCATCGATCAGCCGATTACAGAATTTTTCGATTATGTACAGCTGTTTTCTTATTGTCCAGCACATTGCATCTTCTGCCTGACTAGTTTATCCCGAAAAAACAGTTGCAAGTTTTTGTTTATCAAAAAGTAAATTGCAAGTTGCATTTAGTAACTTTTGTTTCTCATGAAAACGTGTGGTAATAGTGCAATAAAGTGGATAATTTCAAAGGAAACAGCTGTACACATCACGGATTCTTCCGTTCTCGTAGCAGGCATTGAGGATTTTGCCAAATAGTGATGTAAATTGCTCAAATTTCAAGTCATTTTGATCAATTTTTAATGATCAATTTCATGGTGTATGATATGAATTGGCACCATCATCAGTTCACATGAGCATGACCGATCATAAGCTTTCATGATTCTGATGCAAACATGAATACATTTTTGGGGGGCTTCAGGCATCATGCAAGGCAATGCCCAACCACCATCAGTCCTATTGCCACATTGGACTAAGAGGAAGCACCAGTACCAACGTGGTTTGGTTGCAGTGAGGGAAAAAATTGTGGATCATTTACATGAGTAAAGTGTTCTTGGACATTTTTCACTCACTGTTTTTTCCCTTAATAGTTCTCAACGAATCTTTGCCTGTTACCCTTGATGAAGGCAAGGATTTAGTAGAACTCAATAATGTATCCTCATCGGAATCTAAAAAAAACAATAAAAATGGAAACAAAAATCAAGCTAACATCAGTTCTCACGTTGTCGTGAATGAGTTCTCTACTCGAATTCGTCTGCACCAAAAGTGCACCTCCCGAGGGAGGCCAAGAAAAGTGTTTTTCGAAGGGGCTTTGATTGCTTGATTTAAGCTTTTAATGCTCTGCTAACGTTTTTATAATGCTATACGGCAAACAAGAAAACTGGAGGACTGAATAAAACATGGGGCTTTTTTCAGGTGTTTCAAAAGTCACAAAAATATGAAGGTTCGTCGTTCACAGCACACCAAATGAGCTCGTGGCATTAAAATATTTCAACAAACGTCTAATCTGGTTACTTTATGGGCCAAAATAATTTACGAGATATGCAGCACACATTGTCACTTTTCAAAGCTGATTGCAGCTTTGTGAATGAGTTGCAGCCTGGTTATTTTAAAAGCTCCCTACCGAAACTCTTTGAACAAAAGAGTTCATAACCAACTCAGGTGCCATTTTAAGTCAATGTAAACATGCACTGTAAAAATCATAAGTTATGTAAGCGTAAAGCTCCATCAAGCCCTGTTGAAACTGGCCAGCCTCTGTGTTAGCCATAATTGTGTTCCACAGTGTCCTCATCCAGACCTCTAAACTGGAAGACCCTCGGGCTATCGTGTAGTTGGTGATCTAGCGGCCAATGACGACTAAGCCTGCCTCACACCAACACCTATCACAAAATAGGTTCCGGAAAATCAAGCTTTGAATGGGTCTGCCTTGACCACGGAGCATTTTATGGAAGCCATGTTAGAAAATACATCAGGCACAGGTGCGCCTCAACATCCCACTACTGAAAACACAAAATTTTCGAAAAACTCCTGAAATCAGAATGAAAAATAATATCTTACCATCGCTGGTAGTCTGACATTCCAGGTCTTCATCATCAAATATTTTTAAAGCTCTTTTCAAAAGAACTTTAGACATTGTTCATTGGAGTTCTCCAGGAATGAGAACAAGAGCTTCCATTCTTAAAAGGGTTTGAACTTTACATTCATCAAGGAGAGAGTTTGACATGTGAAAAACTAAATCTGAGGAAAATAAAAATTGATCTAATGATTCCAGAAACTCACAATATTTGGTAATGTATCAGCAAATCAACTGAAGTCCCAGGGCCGGCCCATGCAACTTAACGTTAAATTAAATTGTCTGAATCATTAAAAAAAGAAAAAAGATGATGTGGTCCCCACCAAGTTGGAGTGACATGGTTTTATTGACAGCTGCATCCGTTCACGTATCCTCGCAAATTGTCGATGCTTGACACGTTGCGCAATCTAAGTGTCTGAACTCAAAAATGTCGATGGATCAGAATGGTTCAAAACCTTTGAACTGAAGAATGCCACATTCACTTATGACAAAGGGAAAATCAACATTGGATAATTTATGTTGAATATCGGAAAAATGACTGCTCCATTGAATTCAGGGAGGGGGTCCAAGTCATATTGTGGAAATCTGGCTTTTTGGCCATTTTCAGCCGCAACAGTGGCAAACGCCATTTTGAATCATCTCGTCTGATTCAAAACTTAACAAAGAACGTGGGAGGCCACAACTGGTGCAATGCTCGATGAAAAACCATTGCTCGCTAAACACAAACTTCACACTTCTGGTCAATTTATCTCCGATTCATATTTCCGTGCCATTCAAAACATGTAATCGTATCTCGGTCAATTTGCAAGTTATAACAGTGAAATTTGGCAGTCTTTACCATCTTTTTAAAACTTTGTTCACTCGGGAGTACGAAGCAACAGACCTTACAAATGACAACTTTGCATGAACACTGCTATTGGAGCCAGAATGCTCAAACTTTGCAAGGAACTTGCTGTACTAATTTGAGCAAAATCGGACACCAAACATGAAGTTGACCGTTGGACTTAGGATCACCCCCCTCGCCCTACGGAAGAACTACTGCCGATAACCATCCCTTGATGCTTCAAACATGCTTTCTGCAAAACCATATTATTCTGCACTAGGGAAGCAACATAGTCGGATCAAACTTTGCTGTAATTGTACTCAACATCAAAACAAGATCAAACTTTGCAATTTAAATGTTTTCAGGTGTGATTGAACATATAATTTTTCAAAAAACATGAAACAAAATGACTTCCCTCAGAAATCCTTCATAGGGAAGAAGTTAAACTTAAAAGTTTACGTTTCGCAAGCATGCATTTATTTTTTTTATATATCTTTTCAATTTGTTGCACCCTGCATACATTTCAAGTAATTCGGGAGCCCAACAATATTTTGCTGCAGTGGACATCTGGCCCAGCAGACATATCTACAAAACATCTGGCTGCCGGATCTGGCCGCTGGATGTGGATGGATCTAGCTGTGGGATCCAGCTGGATCTGGCTGTGGAGGACATTTGGCCACAGCTGGATGTTTGGTAGCTGCGGCTGCCAGATGTTGCTTGCTAACACTGAAATCACTTGCTACAACGGATAACATCTACCGGCACGATGGACGAAATTGGAGTCGGCCCATGTCCAAATTTATAAATTTTGGCAAGAAGTTTCCCTGGACTAAACTCAACCAACATGCTCCAGGCAGAAAAGAAAGAACGATACCAAATCTTAAAGAAATAGCCTATGGCAATTTCAGAACACTTTTCAGTGAGTTTCCAGATTTCTTTACTTTTCGGGAAATTCAGCACGGACGTCTTTATTTTCCTGCTCGTATAGAGTTCCGATTCACTCTGTTGCAATAAATTGCTTGAATTTTTAATCTCGTGGGCTTAACGATTTGTCAGACATTCCCATAGCATTCATGGCCTCACCTTGGCTATCATTTACAGATTTTTCAAAATTGAGCACCTCTGTGCAGGAGGATAACAAAAATATAAAAAAAAAATATAGAAGATAAAAATATGCGAAATAAAAAATGTACAATAGAAAAATAAATGCAAAATAACAAAAAATATTTTTCTTCATGCATAAATTAACGGCATCATCTCAAACAATAGAACCAGTTTTTTCATAAATTTTAAACAAACTAGCCACCTTTATTGAGGCTCATTCCTGTATTCTGAATCATTTCTAAGGAGCTTTCTCTCTCGACCACATGTCCTTGCATCAAACATCAACCCACCAAACATCATTCCGCATCCACCCTCCCGCAACAAAGCCACCCACAATTTATCCACTCAGAACCAAAATGCCCCCCGACCCACAAGCTGACCTTTACCCATATCCCCTCAAGGAGCCCTTTTCACAATGCATCCTTACCTCAACACATTTTACAGCCTCATATGCACCCGAGAAGTCTGGCAGACTGCAACTAAAATTCAAAAAGAATCCTAAGGAAGGCCACCACATTCCGGAGCCATCTCAACCGCCAAAACAAGGCAGCCGACCAACAACCATGACTCACTACTCCACAGCAACGACTTCAACTCATGACCCGTTCTCGTACTGCACCAGTCACACAACACCGGCGGCAGCGAACATATCGAATCAACAGACTTGAGGGACTCCAGTCCAGGGGTCGAAGCAAAACTTAACATCCGATCCGACAACGGCCTCAAACCAGGTAATTGTTTACAGTGTTTGTGAAATGGATCGTAGCACCAGACACAATTTAGTTCCGAAATACTGAAAATATCTCAAGTAATCTTTTGCATTCTCTTAAACATAGTGCTGCAATAATCATGAACAAAATAAATTTACCAGTTCCCAAAATTTTGACAAGGGCCTTTGGGCCCGTTCCATTTTTGAAAGGACAAGAACAGGAAAAGGATTCCAAAACAAGAGGACACATGCATCAATCCCAGCCACTTTGTAAGAAAAAAGCGATAAAAATCTCCGCGCAGGGTCTTAATTGCACGGGCTTCCACCTCCCAGGTGTAAAAAAAGGGCAGCAGGCTTCGGAATCCGCAACATCCAGGTTCTACCAGCTCTGAAAGCCGAAGGGGCTGGCATAAGTTAAGCCCCGAGTCAAAGCCCATATTTGAAGTCTCCCAGGAATGGACAAGGGCATAGCCTTCCAGGTAAACGAACACACCTTGAATTAAAAGCTGGATTGGCATTGTCAACATGAAAGTATTTTATCAACCATGCTAAACGCAGAGAAAATGACAAGATCTAGTCACTTACAGATACTTTCTAAATAAAATGAGATCAAAATATTGTACAAAATGACAAGAAAAATGGCACCACAGATTCAAAATGTATGCGGAAAAAGAAATACAAAGAATGGAGATAAATTTCGAGATCATAGCGCATCAAACCATCAGAGTAAAAAGAAATAATAATTCAAAAAATACAATGCGAAAACAAGGACCAAATGAAATTTGAGGACAGCATCTCTATGCTCATA
>JASGXE010016209.1:0-11106 GCA_030068105.1 Sinentomon sp. SZTP_YWyxl
CCATGCAATTCGAATGTGTGCAGGGCCTGGCTCCGGCAGAATTCCAATGAACACAGCCCCTTGGGCGGGTGGAAAAAAGTCTGCCATTACGACAGCTTTTGAAATGTGATCAGTTTTGAGTGCAAAATTGTGGCTTTCCCAAACAATTCAGCAAAAATGATTATTTTACCCCTGGGGTTCAGAAGATATTATCATTTCTTGAAATGTCATGCAATTTCATGAGTGAACAAGTGCCGCGAAAAGATTTCGATAGCATTGTAGGTTCGACAGCAAACTGTAGAACGGTTTCCTGCGCGATACTTACGAGCACAGAATGCAAAATTCAAGAATTTTTTGCATTTTGAGCGAACCGCGTGATCTGTCTTCAAAGGGGCCCCGACAATGTCTCTCGTTTCCGAAATTGGTCCCAAGTTCCCAGTCCAGTGAGCGAATTCAAAACTCAAACACGTTGAACAGTAAGGTATAACAGGAGTCTCGTGTAAAACGAAGTGCGAAGCCTCAGTCAACAACTCATTTAAGCCCATCCCATCATGAGTAAAATGTTCCTGCTGGTTGATGGTCTTCAGGATTCGTGGTTGCGTGGTTTTAAATGCAACGCAAAGGCATTTTTCGCCTAGCACATAGCATGAGCTTCGTTTCCGGGATTTCTGACTCATTGAACCCCATCAACCAACACGGGAAGATCAAAAATTAATAAACAATCATCAAAAAATTCACGTTTTCTTTCGATAATCCCCGACGAATTTATTTCAAACAAACATGCGAACGTACTTTTATAGAATACCACTGTTGAGACCACACTCAGGTCGGGGCACTGGTTGACCACCAATATGGCTGCATGGTCAATGCTGGCTGAACCGGATCAAGATGGAACCAATCGCCGCAAATGCAACAAAAACCTGCGTTCACTTGACTTCGAACTTGCAAAGCAAGGTGACCGAATCAAGGGCAACAACGCAACTTGCTTGCAGTGGTTCACAATTCATTTGTTCGTTGGGATGATCGTTACGACTCAGCAGACTGGGATGCCATATTCACCCAAGGAAAGTGGGCCAAAATGGCCTAACGGTACATTGTCTGGAAAATATATTTTTCGCAATTATTTTTTGTGAGATCGCACTTTGCGACGCTGCGCAGCGCAATGAGATATCTCGTTCGCCTGTGACAATTGTTTCGTAATTACAGAGAAGAAAAGCTCGGCATGATAATCGCCGCTGGATTTGTAAAAGGCTTTTGATATAATCCTCCCGATGCCAGCAATCACACACCACCGAGTGTAGACTGTTCGCAAATGCTGCAATTTGAATTCATTTGCATGTGATTCTGTTGTTGATCAAAAACGCACGTTGGAAATAGCTGCAGCAGAAAGGACAGCGGCAACACATACAAAGTTTCCCAAAAGTCACTTGAAAACCCCTGCTATTGCTAGTTTTCAATCTTCTCTTGTGGGGCTATTTATACAGATTTCAGATTGGACAGGCTGCCTGCTGCAGGTGTTATCTACTCGAATTGCAACAAACTCCACTCCAAGCTTCCAGAGTAGCTTCAATACTACAATGCACTTTTCTGGGGTTGAAGTCACTTTTGGTAGGGGAGACCGGGGCACCTTAGGACAATTTGACTTTGAAGCCCTGTAAAAAGTGTATCTGCAAACTTATCTAAATTTTAATTGTGGCAGCTGAGAAGGCAATAATTTGTCATTTATTTGCAGCAATCAAAGTGGATTTAAGTTCAGCACTTTTTTTACCTGAAGGTGATTTTTTGAAAAAAGTCAAGATGTCCAACTGTGCCCCGCTGCCGGGGGACAGTTAGACACTGGCCGGGGAACAGTAGGACGACTGGGCTTAATGTTAAGAGCATGACATCACTAATTAAGAAGTCATAAATTAATTGTGTCAATCAAACATTGTTTTTTTGAAATGGTCAGCACAAAAAACAACTAAAAACCAAGTTTTTGTTTGCAATGTATCGATGCATCACTACTGGCGGGAAGTAGGTGTACCTGCAAAGTGTGATAAATTTTTACAACACTACAAAAATACAGTTAATTGCAGTTTACAGCAGTTAAAATGGCTTAAATACTTGCAGGAAACAACATTTCCGTGCAAATTGCCCTCAAGTTATTAGGTACAAGATCTTTCCCACAGGAACTCTGAAAATAACAGGAAATACTTTCATCTCGGTTTACCATTAAGTACCGATTAGGTAGGTTTCCATTTGTGACAGGATGTAAAACACTGTCAATTTTTAATTTCAACAATGTTGCAGTGATGTTGAAATGAATGAATTTTGAAATTAAATCATCACCGTTTAATTAGATAATGTTGCAGCAAAATTGATAATTTTGTTCAGGATCGGTCAACTTGAAATTGCGGTTCCAGATGCGGTACCTGCAGGGTCATGCTGGTCATGTCCAGATCCTGTGCAGGCTTGATAATATCCTTTGGTCATCTTGTAAACACATCTATTTGTTTAGATAGAATAGAAATTGTTTGTATTTAGAGGCATCAGCCCCGCATAAATACATGTCAGGAAACTATTTACAATCGTTAAATGACCAATGAGAAAAAGTCAAGAATGTACTAGACACTTCGACATGGAAATGACACTCAAATGGTACCTCAATGGGAAGTTGAACGAGTCCAAATGGAAATGGCAATGTGCAATGAAAAAAAAAAAAAAAACAAAGCCGAGCTGAGCTTGCAATTAGACTAAGGGGACTGGAGGGTCCGTAGCTAAGCTACTCGATCCACCTAGAACGATGCCCCTCCATTGTCTCTAAAAGCGTGAGGATCAAGTAACATGAAGAAGGGGGGTGCAGATTGTGCCGGTACTGTGGTGGGCCTCGACTACGCTCTGAGTCCCACGCAGACGGCCGATAGAACCAAAAAAAAAACAAAAAAAAAATGAAAAAAGAAGATCTACTTAAGTGAAGAAAACATCCGATTGGCTCAACATTGGATGCAGAAAGTTTTTGATTGAAACTGGTTTCGTCGAACATCCTTAGTTGAGGGACTCTTATTCAATGAAGCTTGTGTAGCATGTGCGAAGAAAAGAATTTGCTGCCAACATTCTTTCTAGTACTGAAATGGGCGCAGTTTGAATGTGATGGTCAATGGTCTCCCGATGTAAGGAGCTGGGATCCAGATAAGTTTGAATTTCAGATCCGACCCCTCGACTCCATTCGAAGACTTGTAAGAAGACAATGAACAATGCATGCACTAATAGTGCGTCATTCTCTCAACAATGTGTGCCAATTGTAGCGTTGGCAAGCATGACTCATATCCCAGATGACCAGCTGGATAATCGAAATGCATACCTTTCGAACTGCAGGAACCATTCTTCTGATGTCCATACTGTGCCTCCGTCTGTATGAGTCTAACTGTGCCCCGGTGGTGTTTTTCTCCAAAGGTCGTGTCATATCTCTTACTTGCTTTAAGGCCAAGGTAATTTGTCCACATCTGCTTGAGGACATTATCTGGACATAGTTTTTAAAGGAAACAATTTTCATTTTGCCACCTCCTGCTTGACATGGAAAGTTTTTAAAAGAAACAATTTTCATTTTGCCACCTCCTGCTTGTCATGGGAAAAGTAAGAAATTTTACGACATTTCGCTTTGCATGCTGGAAACAGGTTTTTCATGTTTGGTCAGAGAATAGAAAATCACTGAGAGATTTTATTATGGGCCAAATGTTGCAGTGTTAGGTGGCCACTTGTGTGCCAAAATGCATAAGGATTACTGAACTCCTTATGGGTCAAAATGCCTTCGTCCAACTGTGCCCGGTGTCCAAACGTGCCCCGGTCTCCCCTAAACCCTGTATCAATAGGATGTACAGGTACAGCATTAATGCCACGAAAAAGCTCACAAGCGAATTCATTTTCTTTCATTAAAATTGTTTTTTAAACAAATTCATTTTTCATTTTTATTATTTTAATTTCAAATTTAAAAAAAAATTAAATTTAAAAAGTTGTTTTTAAATTTAATTTTAAAATTCACATTTTCAAAATTTACATTAAAGTTTAACGCATGTCCATCGCCTGAATCTAAACTAAAGCTAACTCAACCTGACCTGGCCTCTTCCAATAACACTGCCTCAGGGGACTGCCTGGTGTCCGCTCAACGCCTCTGGTCAGCCTACCGCTTGGTAAAGAAAAAAATATTTTTGTCGTGGATGGGATTACGAAGGGTGTTCAAGTTCCAATGAGCTTTGGCAAGTGATCGATGGATTTCAGAGCTTGAATTTTTTGCACCATCTAGACCTTCTCCTCCATGCCAAATTGGCACCTTTCTGCCATCTCTGGATCGGCTTCACCAGCTCTTTTTAGAAGAAGCCCTCCTGAGGCATCGAAAAGCAACTCATCCATTGCCGCTTTCAGCTCCATGGCATTTTGAAGGTGAACCCAATTGTTTTCTTTTACCAAGGTTGGGAAAGGAAGGTAATCTGCTGGTGCCAATGTGAGAAAAAGGGATGACGACAGTATTTTGATTCTGAGGTCAAAAATGCTTCAACTCCAACCTTGTTTTTCAAAGCAAGGGTGCAGACTTTTGTGATTAGGGTGGACCTTCTCTTGATTTTGCAAATTATTTCCTATCTTACTTTATGGAGCAGGAATTCATGATGTCGGTCGATGCTGGTTTTTCCGTGTTTTGGTCAATCCCCAGGAACAAATCCCAGAAAAACCCAAAAAACCACCCACGCGCCGTCCCAAGGACGTTTGGACATACCCAACCTTGCAGCGCATGCATTTAGCATGAATTGTGATCACACAGCCTATGGCTTTTATTGCCATCATGTCTTCTTTAATTTAATTGGCCTCTGTGAGTCAAAAATCATGTCAGACTGAGATGCTCCATCTGGCACAAATTCAATCAGAATGTCAGGTAACGGAGGCAGACATTCGTCAACAGAAAAGAAACTATGCACACCAGAGAATTGAAATTTTGCCTGGAACCCATTGAATGACCACTGTCAAAGCGTGCGAGAGTAGAAAAGACTCGGAGAAGTGCAACACACTAAAGCTCAGCGGAACTTGAACAGCCTTCGTATAATCCACCAAGAGTTGAACAGCTTTTTGAAGATCCGACGCCTGATCCTGATCCACTCGGCCAACTTGGCAGCTGCCGACTCGTACGCCACTGAACTTGTCTTTGAAACAAATTAAACTTGCCATGGAAAAATTTAAGCAATAATTTTTTATGTTGCGGTTCGAAGGTCAGACAAATTTGTTTTCAAGATTAAGTACTGGCACCCGTGTTCATTTTTTTTTCACCTTTCGGCACAGTGTGGCTTTAGTTGAAGCTCATTGGGCCGATTTTCTAAACGACGCCCATCTTTTAGGCCGCGGATTATTTCCTTTTCAAATGCAATTTTGTACACAAAAAGAAAATAATCCGCGGCCTAAAAGATGGGCTTCATTAAAAAAATCGGCCCATCATTGTTGCCCAACTGGTCGTTTAGGTAGAGGAGGGCTACAATGTGAAAAGACACTGGAATAATTCGAAAATGTTTGACATACTGAAGAGTGCATTTTTCAGATATTCACCTCTCAAATCAAGATAAAAGGTTTTCGTCCATTTTCCGTCGAGTCTGGTGACTTCTCATGTCTGTCATTTGGCCAACATGCGGCCTCCTGTTCAAAATGACGCCGCTGCTCGCTCGGCCCTCTTACCTTACTTGTTGTGGATCGGGGGACTGGGATAGAACGGACTGAGGCAGAAGTGGACTGAGGCAGAATAATTGGACAAAGGAGTGAGTTTTTGCATGGAGGATGGTAGCTTACGAGTACACCACCGGTCCTAACTTAACCTAACCTAACCCGGAGAAATGAAAAAATTAGCCTCCTAAATGCAAAAATTCTGCCTCAATCCACTTCTGCCTCAGTTCGTTCTGCCCCCCAGTCACTGGTGCCCTTGCTGTTTTGATCCTGGTGACATTATTATTATTATTATTATTCTACACCTGCGAACGGCTTCTTGGCATGTGGCAGGGGGAGTTCTTGCAGTGTTACTGTGGTCGGTTTAGCTTGGATTTCGGCGGGGACCGGCATGCACTGGTCAGTGCAACTGCTCCAGCACCCACACCGCTCCAGGCCGACCACAGCCATCCATGCTACCAGTTTTCGGCTATAGCCAACCCGTAGGATGACCGGACAGCACAATTGGAAATTGTGTGGCTTCTATGTATTGTTACCTGCCGGCCTCTCTTGGGCTGGTGCTAGGTGTTCTTTAACGTGCACAGTGTGAAGCTGCACACGGGACCTCCTTCTTAAAGTCCCATCCAAAGGACTAAGAGACTGGCCACTAAGTCTCTCTTTCCGACCTCATTTACTGTGCCTCGCCGAGGGAGGATGCACCAATTGTACCACAGTAAATTTCGTGCCCCGACGGGGAATCGAACTCGGTCCACCTGGGTGGGAGTCGAGTGCGCTAACCACTGCGCCAAGAGGTTCGGACCAAGTCGAACCAAGAGGTTCGGACATCTTTGGAGCAATGACAATTCTGCTGGCGGATTCTATCTCAATTTTTGAAGGATACCAGATCTGCACCCAAATTGAGAAACAAAATTTCTTGTGTCTGGGAGGCTCTGCCCCCCCAGGTCCTTTGCCAATGAGCGCTGTTTATTTCTTGTGTCTGAGAGACTCTCTTTGGAGTCGTGCGGTGGCGCAAGCCACACAGGAGCATTGGATTCTGGGGTCGCGAAGCTCCCTGAACCATTTGAGTCCTTGAAGCATTATCCCATCCACATTTTCGGAAAATAAATTTTCTGGTGCCGTGTGTGTTGGAAGCCTGATCCCGAAAGCAATTGCCCAACCGGAAGACACCAAGTTCAAGTTCAGGTGTTGTCCAAAGAAAAAGAGCGCAAAGATAATGAAAAAAGTGGAACTTTGGTTTGGAGAACTAGAAATGGCAGAATAAAACTAACCAGGTATCTTCGACGATTACGACGGTAATGTGGGTTGTGGAGGGTAAAAGTATAAAATCAGCAGCTGCACGCGCTTAGTGTGTACGTAACTCCCGGGATTTGATTTACTGTTCGCAAGCGATTTACATCTGTTAAGGTGGGATGGTGACCTTTAAGTGACAAGGAAGGAAAGTAATTTTTGGACAATGCTCCGATTCTTAAGCCATGACTTGGCTGAGACTCGACTTGAGTCATTGCTGTTTTGCTGATTGAATCTAAAAAGATCATAATCTTAATAACTGAAAATACCGAATCTTTTGTTAGATTGCACACATGGCAGCAGGTGCAATGCCTTCCCAATAGTCAACAAATGAGCAATGACTCAATGTCGTGTCTCAGCCAATTCACGCCTTATGAATCGTACCGATGTTCAAATTTTGCATGCACTGAAATATGGTTCAAAACATGTGCAATTTAATCATGATGTGAACCTCAGACTTGTAATTGGTGGAAATGATATCCTGCGGCGATTCCGTTTGGCAGTTTTTCTTGTTTCTGTGTAGGTTTTGGTAAATGCCAGCTCGACGCACGTTTCCGCGATTGCAATTCGCCAAATTTGCAATTTTGCAACAAACTCCAGAAAATGCTTATCCGCAAATTTGTGTCAGTCGAGAAGCGGACAATTCCGCTACGTCAAGGCGATCGATTGATTTCAACATTATAGAAAGACATGGTGGTCGGAAGGTCCCTGATATGAGCGACTTCCGATCTTCTCGAGTGCCACGGTTACGGAATGATCCGCAATCGGTCCTCATCTCATTGGTCGCTTCACCCAAGAGGATGTGTATGTAACATTGGACCCTGTGGGACCTTACGACCTTATGGGACCGTGTGTGACCTTGTCAAAAATGACACAGCCTATCTGAGGCCCCACGAGACCATATGGCACCTTATGGTATCTTGTAAATATGATGCGATTTGATCTCATTGAGTGTCATCAATTACACGTGCGAAAAAACCGATTGACATATTTCCGTGACTTGGCCGCTTCAATGTCACACAGACTGGTTTCTATCGCCCAAATACAAGGACACTGGACAAAGTGAAGAATATGGCAAGGCCCCGAGGTTTCTGGGCTCGGGGTCTATCCCAATGGCTAATGAGGGACAACTAAGAATGGGGTCCAATATTCTAATGCCGCTGGGAACGGAAATCCTCAAAGAAAGACATAAAGAATTATGTAAAGATGGATCCACGTTTCCTGAAAGGCATAGTAAGAGACTTTTTAATGACCCAGTAGGGCGACGGATTCGGGAAGGAACAAGCTATCGCTTTATATCGTTGGCCGCATAGGCCCATATCACCCGCGCCGATCAAAACATGATAACAAAAAGCGGTGGGCCTCAACAGAATAGTTAAACCAAAACGACGAGGAACGAAAAACCGAGCTGGCAAGGCGGCTGCCCCACTTTGCAGAAAAGCAACGAAATCAATTCACTTTTCTTGGAGGATATTATTCCCGACTAGGCTTTACAGGTTTCAGCAACTAATTGCGATAAAAATTTCACATCGTAAACACCAGAGCCGAACAAAATTCTGAACTGCTATGAACAACTTCCTTCAATGACAGAGAAATTTTGCATCTTGTCCGGTAGCTAGCAGCAGGCAGGAGCTTCGTGCCAAAGCTCCTTTGAATGATTTCAGTCAAAGGGTTCCTTGAAGATCCCTGCATATTATTTTCCACCGTAGCTTCTCTCTGGGGCTGCAAGGAGGGGGTTTTAAAGTCCTTGCAGACAGGGTTTCCCCCTGCCTCCAGCGTGGCGCTATAAGCAACCGACAATGCTGGTTCCAGCTTCGGATGGAACAAATAAAAAAGTGGAATTTTTAATCTGGGCCTTTTTTAATGTTCTTCGGTCCGTTTTAATATTTTCGCAAAAAGGGGTAGAAATCTGAAATGCTGCTGATATCATAACTTGGTTTTTGATCCATTTCACATCTTTCGGGGGGACTTCACAAAGATCTACAAAATCTCAGCCCAATGGGTCAAAAATTGGCCGATATCCATTCAAAAGTTGGAAAAACACGGGTTTGAGATAAACGTGATTGAAAACGATTCTCTACTTCTCTCCGACAGTAAAAAAACGGCAATTTCCAGTGGTGATGCACCCACCAAAATGCCTGCAATTTGTCCATTTCTTTTCTGATCTTGATGAAAGAAAGATCAAAGTACTCTCAAAAACTGAACTGCTGGATTTCAGCAAAACACCTTAAGGATGAAAAGAAACACCCTCACTTTACCCTGGGGAGAAGTGATCCGGAATAGTGCTAATCCGAAGTTGCGGGTATAATTTTTCCATTTACTTCAATGCTAAAAATATATACCTACCCTGTATACCTACCATGTGTATACCTACCTGCAACCTCGGATTGACGCTATTCCGGACCACTTCTCCCCGGGGGCGTATTTGATTAATCTATACGAATCGGGCACTTTTCCATCTAACCCCATGCAAAAGTCTCGAGCCATGCACAAAAAGGCAGGAAAACACTCTGAACACAGAAAATGGGTTAGGATAGGATAGTAAGGAGAGGTTGGGGCAGGTTAGGTTGGTTATTTTTATTTGGCTTTTTTGTCCAAGCACCAAATCGGGACATTGCCGGATTCGTATAGATAAATAAAATACGCTCCCCGGGGTAAAGGTGAAAAAACGTCAGTTTCAGCAGCACACGATTGTGAAAAATCAATCCAAACAAAAACAAAGGTCAAAAAATCAAAACAACGCATTTGGTAACTGTGATTGATAAACTTTTAATTGTCGTAATTGTGTATAACCCAATGAAATCACAATAAGAAAAAAAGTCACTACAGTTTCTGATTATACTATTTCCACATGCACATTTACAGCTCTTTACAACTTTGTTTTGTGTAGCGATTTACATGATTCCAGTATGCAAAGACTTATGCAAGTAGTCTTCGTGCAAGGTGGCTTAGAAATCATGAAAAGAAATTAAGGATAATCCCATGAGGGAAGCCAAATATCTGACATCCAACACATCTCAAGTCTCCAACAAACAAAGGGGTTGTCATGATGCAGAAATTAGATCCCCTATCAGTGTGCAAATTACAATTTACATTCAAAAAAACAACAATGACTCCTAAACAGAGATTGGCCCCTACATCTTTATGCAAAGTTCATTTGCTTTCATACTATGTAGGCTGGGTTCTTCAGGAAGAAAGCCGATGTTTTGTCTCGATGTCAGCTGGATTTCAAAGAGGGAAGTGATTGAGGCCTGTGCCTCCCCGGTGTATCTTTTCTCCTGCAGAATAAGTGCAAAGTGTATAGCGAGTACCCAAAGATGGACCTAATTTTCCGAAACCTAACGCTAGTAGCCATTCATGAAGGCATAATTCGGCATCGTTCAAAATAGATTAACGTGGTCTAAGACTCTAGCTGTTGATGATCCAAATGTCAATTTTTGCTTTGGCCAACTTTACCAACAAGACCCGCAAATAACCTGACAACCCATTTATCTCAATCAGAGAGTCACTATTGTTTCTTTGACTGTATGCAGCAAAAGAATAGTTAGATACTGAGCATATTTTAAATCCGCAGTCACTCTTTTTGCTGTTTTAGTCCTACCTTGTGGCCATGCTGATCTTACGAGAGCAGTCATTTCTCTGATTTTTGCCTTTTTTCCAATTCCTGGCCTTGTTCAAGGCAAATCTTAGAGAACTATTGAATTGTACTGGTTCCAGGTATCACAAAATCTGACCAGCCACACACTTCCGCGATAAAAGAAAAACCCCCAGGTTGCCAATTTTCAGCTTTCTGGAGCAAAATTGCCAGATATTCATAACTCCCACCCATAATGAAGATTTTCAAAAGAAGAATGGTTACCGTCGTGAAGCTTGACGCCAGGTCCCCAACAGATGTCGAGTCCCATTTCGTGCCGGCGGTGTGAAACACCAGCACCCACCTTTCATTGGCGGTGGGTGTTGGTGCTGTTGGTCTTTCTCAGTCGAGCGTAAACATTTTCGGTTCAACCGGGATGTGGTTCCTCTTTCAGGTAAGTCGCGGTGAGACGCGATGCTTTTCAGCCAAAGATGAATTTTCGTTTCTGAAACACAATCGTTTCATTTCGATTTGTTTCGACTTTTTAAATGTGACGATTCGTTGACGCACCAATGAGAAAGGAGCAATTT
>JASGXE010016210.1:0-16611 GCA_030068105.1 Sinentomon sp. SZTP_YWyxl
CAACCCCGCACAACAAATGCTGCAATTTCCGGACTTCATCGACTTTGTGTGTTGCATACGGGACGATTTTAGCAGGCGCAAAGCGACCGGAAGAAGTCCCTTGCGCACAACAAATGCTGCCATTTCCGGACTCCATCGACGATGTGTGTTGCATACGGTACGATTTTAGCAGGCGCAAAGCGACCCGGGAAGATGTCCCTTGCGCACAACAAATGCTGCAATTTCCCGGACTCCATAGACTCTGTGTTACGGTACGATTTAAGACGGCGCAAAGCGACCCGGGAGATGTCCCTTGCGCACAACAAATGCTGCAATTTCTGGACTCCATCGACTTTGTGTGTTGCATACGGGACGATTTTAGCAGGCGCAAAGCGACCCGGGAAGAAGTCCCTTGCGCACAACAAATGCTGCCATTTCCGGACTCCATCGACGATGTGTGTTGCATACGGTACGATTTTAGCAGGCGCAATGCGACAAGGCATGATGCCCCTTGCGCAAAACAAATGCTGCAATTTCCCGGACTCCATAGACTCTGTGTTACGGTACGATTTAAGCAGGCGCAAAGCGACCCGGGAGATGTCCCTTGCGCACAACAAATGCTGCCATTTCCGGACTCCATCGACTTTGTGTGTTGCATACGGGACGATTTTAGCAGGCGCAAAGCGACCCGGGAAGAAGTCCCTCGCGCACAACAAATGCTGCAATTTCCGGACTCCATCGACCATGTGTGTTGCACAGGTACGATTTTTTGGCGTAATGCGACCAGGGAAGATGCTCTTCGGACTACAAACGCTGTCATTTCCGGACTCCATCGGCTTGCGTGTTGCATACGGGATAATTATTGCAGGCGCAAAGCGACCCGGGAAGATGTCCCTTGCGCACAACAAATGCTGCAATTTCCCGGACTCCATAGAATCTGTGTTACGGTACGATTTAAGCAGGCGCAAAGCGACCCGGGAGATGTCCCTTGCGCACAACAAATGCTGCAATTTCCGGACTTCATCGACAATGTGAGTTGCATACGGAACGATTTTAGCAGGCGCAAAGCGACCCGGGAAAAGCCTTGGCACAACAAAGCTGCCATTTCCGGACTCCATAGATTTGTTGTACGGTACGATTTAAGCAGGCGCAAAGCGACCCGGGAGATGTCCCTTGCGCACAACGAATGCTGCAATTTCCGGACTCCATCGACTTTGTGTGTTGCATACGGGACGATTTAGCAAGCGCAAAGCGACCCGGGAAGAAGTCCCTCGCGCACAACAAATGCTGCAATTTCCGGACTCCATCGACCATGTTTGTTGCATACGGTACGATTTTAGCTGGCGCAATGCGACAAGGCATGATGCCCCTTGGCACAACAAACGCTGCAATTTACACGCACCCACAGTGATCTCTGTTCAGTTCAGTTCAGTTTATTTTTATTTGCTGAATATTTTGCAAATATCCTGTGTCAATTTTAAAATTATTTACAGAACAATCGCTTCCAAATATTCATACTTCACACAAAACTCACATCACATATGAATTCTATTCAATTGTCCATGAAAAACAAAAAAGGGGGAAAACACAAGATCGTTACGGAGGCGGCAGCTGATTGGATATTCCTTGATCAAGTGCCATTGGTCGTGCAACATGAATTATTGGCGTAAATCCCTGGGTAAATTCTTCCAATCATGAAGTGTTCGCGGAAAGAAGGAAAACTTGAATGCACGAGATTCAATTAAGGGTAACTGAAATTGGAAGTTGTGAAGCGCACGACGAATTTGGAATTTAGAAGGGAAAATAGGCGGGATTTCAATCAGCACTTTTCCTTGAAAGATTTTTGAGAGCAGATCCAGTCTTTTTTCTTTCCGCCGCTGGAAAAGGGGGCTAGTTGAAGATCAAGAAGCATTTGAGAAACACTATAGCTGTTCTGTGATAATTGTTAACTATGAACCTCGCGGCGCAGCGTTGAACTCTGTGTTGCTTGCGGCATGAATTTTGTAAGAGCGCAATCCGGCCTGAGGAGACGCCCGACCCGCTGTGTGCACGGCGAAAACCTCAAATTGAGTCTGCTTCAGACAGCACGATTTTGTTTACGCAACTGTTTTGCACTGACCAGAGCAAGGGGCAACGACACCCTTAACTAAATCGTGACTAAAATATGGGAAAGAATTTCATGGTGAGACAAAAATCTGGCAAAAGGGGATCGAAGATAGTTAAAAGCGCAAATTTTCCCCAATTCTCCTTTGTCCACCTGCGTATACAGTCACAGAAACGATACTGACTCTCTTTATTCAAGTATACCGACACATTGGATCATGGGAGTTATAAAATTTATGGTTGTACATCCCCCTACTGCAGCCATGGCCAGGCACAGCACATCCATGACCAGGCACAGCACATCCATGACCAGGCACATCCATGACATGTAAACTCACAGAAACAATCGGACCACTATTATAGACGGCGGTCCAACCCGCCCGTCACGCTGTGTATTGAACGTCCGGACAGTTTTCAGGGTTAACCCGCCCGTCACGCTGTTATACGTCCGGACAATTTTTCTAGGGGGTGGAAGATCGTGGACGGGAATTGGCCGGCGGAATTCTCACGTCCGGACAATTTCCCGGATCAAAAAAAATCGACGGTGAAAACTGTCCGAACCGAGGTGTGCACGTCGCACAATACCAACAATTGCGGTGCGGACATCGTTTCCTGGGGAATAGACGTCGTTTATTCAACACATTGGTTTCTTTCCGAACGTTTGGGTTACTCACGACGAAGAAAATGAGTCCGAAAGATGGATTTGGAGTGTTCCAAAAAAGGTGCTATTTCTGTGGTTTTGTGGAGCAAAACCAAAATGCAGTCTGCTTTCCGGTCGCGTCTTCAGACCTCCATAACCGACCAATGGCGTGTCTGCTTTCAGCACGCGAGTTCAAGCCTTCAATCCGAGAAATACCGACAATCGCAGTTTGGCTGTGAAGGCCCAAGCTCGCATCCGGAAAGCAAACACGCCATTGGTTGCCTGCGGAGGCCTGACGACGCGACCTGAAAGCAGACTTCGTTTTGTTCTTTTTGTGATGATGTTTTGAATTCTGTCTGTCGCTGGACAACCTTCGCCAACGTTACCCGTTGTCAGGGCCGTCAACAGATAGCACTGGCCACCGGTTTTCAGTGCGCTGTTGGAATTTCATGCATCTATTCTGTGCAAATTTCACATTCATGGCGGGATGACGTCGTTCATTCAACGCATTGGTTTTGTTCCAAACATTGGGTCACACACGACGACAGAAATAAGTCCGAACGACTGATTTACGCCGGTAATATCAATCGAGGTTAATCCCGAAGTTGAGACTAAAGTCCGGACTTTTCCAAAAATCGGCAAGTTCAACTCCGGATAAAACAGGCGCTTTTCGCCAAATTGAGCCTCCACTTTAAATCTGAGCTGAAACGGGAAGATCAATCTGATCTCGTTTATCCGGCAATTTCAAACACATTTTTCGCGTGGTTCAAGATGTTCTTTGCGAAAATTAGAGAGGTCTTCAGGGGAAATTATGTTGTTGCGTTGGAAGGCAAAGCAAACATATGATGATCGGTGCAGGAACAAACAGGGTGCTCAGTTTTTGACATTTTGGGGAATTCGGCTTGAAATGAATTAGAGAAACTGGAAATGGAAAATAAGCTGGTGATTAAGGGTCCTTTAGGCACCACATCCACGTTGCCGCAAACCTCTTCAACACCCTTCATCGACACCTGTCACGTCGACTGAACAAACCAGAGACGCGCATTCAATTCTCAACTCGTTTCACTTGCGACAGTCTATTATGCACTTGCCGTGGTCCAAGCTTCCTCTGCCATGATGAGATGGCGAACCGAGTCGTCTTGACCGGCGTCATAGCTGCGAACAGCCAATCACAAACCGGCCTCTTTTAATCCGTTCCAAAGCCGACATTTGAAATTGCCGGTTTAACTCCAGCAAGTGTAAAAAATAGCCGAGGCTAAAAGGTCGAGTGAAGAGTAAAGTCTCGACTTTTGCAAACTTTGAAATGCCGATTTTTTTCTTTTTATCCGGAGTTAATGTCTCAACTGCGATTAACCTTGCACCGGATCAATTTGACACCGGGCTGCGTTTACCCTCACTTGAAATTGCCGCCGTTATTAGAGTGCACCAAAAATGCTATTTCTGCGATTTTTATTGAGGGTAAATTTGTGCAACTCAAAAATTGTTGCCAAAAACAACTCAAAATAACGAATGTGCAAATGTGCGAAAGCACGCAGAAATCGAGAAACAATCTTTTGTTTTTGAAGCCAAGAAAACAAAACCCAACGACCCTTTCAGGCGACGGAAATTTCAAAATTTTCGACGGCGAAAATTCTCCGAACCACGGTGTGCACGCCGCACAATACCAACAATTGCGGTGCGGTTATCGTTTCTTGGGGAATGGACGTCGTTTAATCAATACATTGGTGAAAATTCATCAATATTGGTGAAAAAATCGACGCAAAAATGAGTCCGAACAATGGATTTGGAATTCCGAAAACCAAAAATGTGCAATTTCTGCCGTTTTACTGAGGGTAAATTCGTGTAACTGAAAAAAATAGTTGCTAAAACAAACTCCAAAGAACCAATGAGCATGTACCAAACTACGCAGAAATCGAAAAGTCCCTTTTTTCCCGAGCATGTTACCCGAGTGTCCGAATGGTTTTTTGAGCGGGATATATGTTGGTAATGACACTTGAACTTAATTCATAACGAAAACCTAACTTATACCACGCCGAATGTCCGATCGACTATTGAATCGAATGAGTTTTTGTCTGAATATCCTTTGGTCCGATGTTTGGTCGGACATCCGCTCAATGCGGAACCAGGTGATGAATCAATAGAAAATTTTAACAGTGTATGCAAATTACCCTCCTTACTCAAAGGCAAAAGGAATAAATTCCACACAACAAAGCATCAAATAACTGCTAAAAGCGACAAAGTCATGTGCTATGAAAACAGATAAGAGTGCGAGAAGTTTTCTTTTACTATACCCATGCCGCTCAAATTTGCGAAGGTTAAGTTTCCAGTGGTACAGAGAAAGATAAAAGAATAGAGTTCATAAGTTTCCAGTGTATAGAAATATAAAGAATAGAGATTCTTAAGTTTCCAGTGGTAGAAATATACGGAATAGAGATTCTCGCTTCATTCGGTCGTCGTTACTTAGTAATGTTTTTGTTTTAGTTTGAAATTTCAATTTTACCCATAAAAAGCGAATAGAAACCGAAAAGTAGCCAGTTCACGACAGGCGCTCTGTTTAAACAAGGAACATGAAGATGAAATTGTGTACCCAATAAGTATCCGCAGAAATTAGGATTCTCAAATTATACACCGGATTTTCCGTACACGCGTTTTAGTTGCCGGCTGTAGCCGGCGCAGCCGGCTAGTAGGTATAATGATCGGTGATCCTCCCATGATCCATAATGTGTCGGTACTTGAATTAAAGAGTCATTTTTGCCCACTGTCCCATAGAGCGGGGAATGGCGAAATTGTCTGCAGTGAACTGGAAATGAGTGAGAATAATTTTGGCACTCGTGCACGGTATGGTTATGGTGTGTTTTTCCTGAAAACAGTGTTATCGTCTATCGGCGGAGAGATCATGACGGGGGTAACGCTAACTCCGAGCTGCGAGGTAAATTTTTGCCATCTGCTCCAATGGTAAAAATTTACCTCGCAGCACGGAGTTAGCGTTACCCCCGCATTGATCTCTCCGCTGTATTATGAGTGCCAAAATTGTGCACAGAGTGACGCAGCCAAACCCTCGCACAGATCGTGCATCGGAACCGTCAGTAAGAGCGCCAATTTCGCTTTTTCTCTTCGGAAGTTCAAGTAATTTGCTTGCCTTCGCATAATGTTTAAAACCCAACCTCGCAGATGCCTTATATGGTAAAATGCATGACACTCGACTGTATGCCTTCATGCCTCCGAATTCATTTAACAAAACAGATGTTGTATGCTTGGCGTAAACAGTCACCTCGTTCATGGAGTCGTCGATTAATCGCGTTTTTTTTAAGACACCGCAAAATGTATACATACGATTGCAAGGATAGCGGCAACACAGTTCCTTACCCATTCATGCAGAAAACTGCAGTATAGTTCTTGTAAAAGGACCTCTGTAATCAAAAAATTGAATGAAAAGATTAAAGATTTTAAAGAACTAACATTAACCTCTCGAGGTTGTTTTCAGGGAAATTCTTAAATAAAAACATAGGTCTAACTGAAGAAATATAAGATCTCAACCGAGGTTATTGTGGAGATTTAAAAGTTGGTTAGAAGAATTTAAGGATCTCCTAACCGAGATTATTGGTGAGATTCAAGTACGAATTTGACTAAAGAACTTAAAGATCTCCAAACCGAGGTTATTGTGGAGGTTTAAAAGTTGGTAGAAGAAATTAAAGATTTCCTAACCGAGATTATTGTTGAGATTCAAGTAAAATTTTTTGACTGTAGAAATTGAAGATCGAAGAGCGGTAGTTGCTGTTGAGATTTAGGCTAGGAAAAGATTTGACAGGCGACATATTAAAGATCCCCGCACCGAGGATACTGTTGAGATTTAGGCAAGAATTTAACTGCGGAGATCTCCTGCAAGGATCTCCAAACCGAGGTTCTTTAAATCTGAAGCTTTTGGGAAGCCTTTGTTCAATCTGGCATCTCTTTTGCTTCGAACAACGTTTTTGCCGCAGAGCAAAAAAGAAAAAGAAAAAAGTTTGGGAAGATGGAAAAAATGAAAATGCCAGCGTAAAGTATTTTGTGCTGTGGTTCCCATGCACCACACAGGCAGAGTGCATCCGTCAACAAGCTCGGAGAATGGTGGTTTGGCCTGACCAACACAGATCACGGTGTTTCCTGTTTTTCCAAAAATATCTGCATCCCTTTGTCCCCTTCACCTCATTCCAACAAGCTTTACCCAATGCAACGATGTACCTGACAATTTTGAGACACTGATCGAAAATTGAACAAAAATTCACCTTGTCACGACTTGCTTTTCGCAGGACATTCCCGTCCATGGCTTCCACCAATGGCCGTTGTTTCAGGTTTTCGCAGTGGGGGCATAATCTGGCAGGAGCCGAGTCGATGGGTGTGGATATCAGAGTCCCGCAGCGAATATCAATTTGAACTGAATTTTATTTTTGAAAAATTTGAAGTTTTGTAATTGAAATTTTAAGGTTAACTAGTAAAGCCCGTCATCCTTCCGGCTGACCAATGCAAAGCAAAGCATGAAGCCCAGGATGGTCCCACAGTCGATGTCTGCGTCAAGTCTGTTTCGTGTCAGTCCGTCTGTTGCAAAAACAAAGCATGAAGTTCAGCATGGTCGACATTGTGAAGTTGTTCTCGTCCAGTTGAAGTTACGCAGCCCTGCGCTGCGCACTTCTCTTGCGATGCTTCAGTGTCAACATGCGCACTCCTGATTTTCAAAAATTTTTGGAGGGTGCGATATTGTCAAAACGCTCCACTTTTTGGGTTCTCCGTCCCCTGAACCCCCTACCGAGGCACTGCCCCTGTACCCCCGCTGAGAGCTCTCGCACCTCTCCCCGCGAACATTCCGGCCTCAAAACTCCAGGCGCCCCACCCCCTTGGCGAAAGGCTCGATCCGCCACTGTTTTCTTGTAAAATTTATGAAAGATTTGAAATGTTATGATACCGTTTCGAGAACTCGTATTGAAAAACCCGTTTCAGTCTCAAGCTCCATAGCTTATAGGGAACTATACGACTCTAAAACCTATGCCAGGGGGTTTGACCCGCAACCTCACTGGGGATGTCGACTCAATCCAGAAGCGAATTTCAAAATTCCTAACAAATCGCAAGAGTTTCGAGCAATCAGGTGCGTCGAAAATAAAAACCATGATTTGCGTCATCT
This sequence comes from Sinentomon sp. SZTP_YWyxl, assembly GCA_030068105.1. Classification (NCBI taxonomy): domain Eukaryota; kingdom Metazoa; phylum Arthropoda; class Protura; order Sinentomata; family Sinentomidae; genus Sinentomon; species Sinentomon sp. SZTP_YWyxl. Next base: position 7,878 of record JASGXE010016210.1, read on the forward strand.
CAAGCTTATCTTACCTAACCTTACCTAACTTGACCTTACCTTCCCTCTGCCAGGTGTCAACGTTTGTGTGTGTGGTGTCACACTATTGGTCCTGGTGTCAAAAACGTCTTCAGTATTTTTCAAAAGATTTTTCAAAAATGACTTTCACAGGATTCGAACCAAACCAGTCCTGTGACCTCGGTATTCGAAAATTGCGTCGTTAAAACTGAGGTGGAATGTGATTGGTCGAAATTCAGGCAATTTGTTTGGAATTTATAAATAAGCAATCCGGATATCGGAGGCCACGGCGCCGGGCGGCCATCAGTGCACAAAATCCCAAGTTGGGTCCAAATCCCTGAGGAGAAATTCGACAAAAAGGCTTGTGGGGTGATAAAGAAGGGGAAAGAGCACCGTTCGTGAAAGAAAATTTCTGAGAAAAAAAGCGTAACTTAAAACGTTTCGGCGAAAGAGTAGGAGTTTTCGCGAAAGAGTAGTAAACAACTCGACAGGCAAAAAACAATTACCGACTAACTTGACGAACAGAGCACACAGCTCACGCAGAAAAAAGATTACAAACGAATAAAATTAACAATTAAACTTGGACGAATCGGAGAAGCCTCGTTATAGGTCAGTGGCAGACTTCGCGTCCCCGTCGAAACCAACGTGGGGACATTACAAAAATTAAACTGACGATTTTTGAGGCGTTTAATGGTGCTGAAGAGGGCGCAAAACACGAAATTTTTGAACGTCACAAAAAATGAATTAAGTTGGGAATATTTTTCAACAAAAATCTTCCTCATGTGTTTCCAAAAATGACCACAATTTCATGCGTTTGCATCACGCAGCAGCCTGTTCATGCGACATCAAATTTTTCCACCATATTTTTAGAACTCTTTCGACAGATTAGCGAAACGCGCGTTTGCCCAGCCCGAAGAGCGACATTTCGCGCGGGAATGCTGCCGATCCTTCCTCGAGTTTCCACGGGGCGAGCGCCACTGAACCATCGCGAACGGACCCCTCTAACTTGATTTTCCAGAGTTGCGCTCGGGGGGGACGCGGACAAACGTCCACACGGACAATCGTCCACACGGACAAACGTCCACACGGACAAACGTCCACACGGACTAACATCCACACGGACAAACAGCCACACGGACAAACGTCCACACGGAAAAAACGCCACACTGATTTTTGTCCAAACCACCAAGCACCGAACCGGACAAACGTCCACACGGACAAACATCCACACGGACAAACGTCCACACGGACAAACATCCACACGGAATTTTGTCCAAAGAACCAAACATCGAACCGGACAAACGTCCACACGGACAAACATCCACACGGACAATCGTCCACACGGACAATCGTCCAAACGGCGAACAATTTTGCCCTTAGAACAACCAGGCTGAAGCAAAACAGGAAGTTCTCTTTCGCCTTTTGCATGTCACACACAGGCATACAAGTTCATTGAACGTATGAACAGGACTTCCAAGGGTATTTGATTGGGCCTAATGGAAATTATGAAAGGAAGCCCAATTGTCATCTCATGCGGAACGTCATCTCATGCGGAACGTCCTCAAACAACTGCAATTCGTGTTGGCAAATGGCAACATACATTTTCTTAGATGGATAAGGGACCAGGGAAGTACACCCACCCATTTTTACGATAGGGAAATTTGCGTGGTATTTGACAGGTCTAGTATTTTTTTTGTTTTACCTTGCATGCTACGACGCATGTGACTCAACTTAACAGCACCCTTTGTGATCTACAGCCAAATCCAGGCAGACAAAAAGGGTTGAATTTGATTGGAAAAATACTTGCATGATGTACAGACCACCACCTCTTTCAACTTCTGTTGACCCGACCTCTCACTCAATCTGCGTTTGTTTTTTTTTTCGGGATGCATCATCCCGTGACCAGGTAAATGCGTTATAAAGGATAATGCCATGCATTTCTTCTGTTGGTCATGCAAACCTTGGCAAGCTGCTTCAAAAGAGGGACCAAATCGCAAGTCAGTGTTTGCCGAGACGCAACTTGAAATGGACAATACCGGACATTTTTGGGGCGGATGCGGAAAAGTGTGCTCTTGAGATGGACTTTGTTCCCCGGCATTGGCTGTGTGGTTTCTCGAAAATGACGCCTCGCCCACCTCGGGGAAGAAGACCAGCACCCAAGTTTTTGCAAGAACATGATGGTGGCAATGTTGTCTACGGAGCCAATGATCCTAATTTGTAATCAGAATATGGACGAATCTGGGGTTTCTTGAATTGATATTCTTTTCATGTTCCAAGATTTCCAATTCAGCTTTTCATGTGGGTATATCATGTGAAGCGTTTGCATTTTCTGGAAAATGAGGCAGCATTAGCACGTTGGCCATAGTTCAAAAAGAGACAACCTATGGATGATTTCAAAATCAATGACAGCAGAAAGCTTCGAATGAGTATTACCCCAATCAATTGGGAATTACCACAACGCACATATGCCAGTTTTGGGTAGTCTTGAATTGTGGGAGTCTATAGAATTCATCGGACCGGCAGTCACGGTTTGTTTTTTGCTGACACCCACGACGATAAGCGTCCCGTGAAATCGCGACTGGTGTAATCCTGATTTCTGCAAATCCTAAGTCAAAAATTCCGGCCAAAGATTCTGGCTGGTAATGTAAATTCTGACGAAAGGTTCACGATCGGTCGAGATGCACTCACTGAAAAAACACTTCTTGAAAATCAGAAAGGACAAAACATCATTTCAAAATGCATTCTGGTTTATTCCCTATGGGCATCTATACAGGCTTTCCCAAAAGTCACTTGACAACCCCAGAAAAAGTGCATTGCAGTTTTGAAGCAACTATGGAAGCTTGGAGTGGATTTTGTTTCAATTCGAATGGATAACGCCTGCAGCAGGCAGCCTATGCCCAATCTGAACCTGAAATCTGTAGGAAAATAGTCCCACAAGAGAATATTGAAAACTAGAAAATAGCAGGGGTTGTCAAGTGACTTTTGGGAAACCTGTACATGATGTATCATACCGGTTTTTTTTACGACCACGATGTTATTGAATCACATAAACTTTGTTATAATTTTTGTTCCGAAACACTTTGGGCTTGCTTCTCTGTCAGCAGCCGCCTTTTTCATGTGAAAAAGTTGCATGTCCTTCCAGTAAAACAGAAAATGCACCTTTTCATCAGAAAAAGCACAGGCAGGCGTTTACACCAATTGTGATTTCATCCGATTTAGATTATACCAGTCAGGATGTGGCCAAACAGTCACACGGAGAAATAGACACGAGCAATTTTGCAGTGACACAGAACCGGACAAACGTCCACACGGACAAACAGCCACACGGATTTTTGTCCACAGAACCCAGCTTCGAACCGGACAAACGTCCACACGGACAAACATCCACACGGACAAACGTCCACACGGAAAAACAGCCACACGGATTTTTGTCCACAGAAGCCAGCACCGAACCGGACAAACGTCCACACGGACAAACAGCCACACGGACAAACGTCCACACGGACAAACGTCCACACGGAAAAACGTCCACACTTTTTGGACAATTTTCCGTGTGGACGTTTGTCCGTGTGGACGTTTGTCCATCGCCCCGCGCTCGGGAAATGAATGAGTCACATTTACCGGTTGCTGTGAAAAGACAAATGATGTGTCAGATGGCCACAGATTTCGATTATTTTGGTGTCAAAAGATGGGCCAGAAATTGGTGCACAACTTTGCAGGAGGTCGATCCCATGTTGCAACGGAAAAGTTTGTGCTTCAGTCCATTTTGCGAACTTATGGGAGGAATTTTTGAATGTCTCGGAAACGGGATTTGAAAAATCGGAAACGTTTTCGAAATTCCACAACGAAAAATGTTGAAATTTCTTCATGAAATGGTAATCTGCATTCTATTGGCTTTCTTCCGACACCAAAATTATCCGCATCCGTCAAGAACTTACGAAATTCGAACAGTTTTTAAATAAACGCGACGTTCCCGATTAGTGGATTTTGCAGCGGTTTGCAGGAGGTACTTTGGATGACTGGAGAGTTCTCTCTATGTGCTTCCACGTTGCTGACAGGAGAGAATTCCGGCGGCCGTATTCCCCATTGCAACTCACCCTCAGGTTCAACCCATTAGCAATATGCTTGTAACAGGTTGAAACGTTTAAAGCGTTTTGTCATTAGTCAATTCAATGGATAGAGCTGTGTTGGGAAAATTTCATTTCTATGCAAAACCATTGTTTTTCCATTCAATTCCTTTTCCATTGTTGCAAAATATGCATCCTCTGTTGGCGGCCACGAATCTCTCCTCTGTTTGTCCTAAAATCTACCCCCTGCCTCCACATGCTTTTTAAATGGGATGTCCGTCTTTATTACACCCACCTGACAGGAGAGAATTATTTAGTGCGGATTTTTGGATGATGCATTTGTTGGATGTTCCATAGACCAGATTTCCCACCACAGCGATGCCATAAAGCACATGCTTGGGAGGGGCAAACTAAAAGCGGATGGGACATGAGGAGCCGGAGGCACTGGGGGCCGTTTCCACCTACCCTTCCCTTAAATGACGTCCCGCGGGGCTTCTATACATTGCACCCCCAGGTCGTCGCCTGCCTCAAATGTCTTTTGGTGCATGCATGCCATGTGCTTGCTCGTTGACGATGTTGATAAATGTAAAAAGCCAAATCTCTTCATTCCGCATCGACTTTCGCTGTCATGTTGCGATTTTGTGTTTTTACTGATATTGTTCGCTGTTGGAACTATAAAATGCAACTATAAAATACCTAGAAATCGTTAAACCATTGCTTTTTTGAACACTGTCCCATCTTGCCGAAGTAAAGTTCAGGCAGCCAATTTATGTACTCCCTCTGACCGGGTCGGTTTTCGAATATCCGAAGCGTGTGTAGCCAGCATGCAGCTGATTGCTTAAATCTGTTATCAGCAAAATCGTCGTCAGCAAGCGATGAGCTTTCAGCACCCAGTCGTGATCTGGTTCACAGCTGCAGGTTCAAAACGCGCCGCGAAAATCAAAACAACAGAACACCTGTTGTTTGGTGATTATTATGAGCTAATCGATATTGCAAGCACAAATAATAAAAAAAATAGAAGACCAGTTTATGCATTGATGCAAACCGTACACTTTTTTTTGAAAATTTCAATGCAGACGGAAAATAAAACTAAAGAGAGTCCATTCATTACAAACTCTGTTGGTCTGTCCATGAATTTTTTGTCATGTAATCTCGTCTGATGAGGGGAAACCCCCTCAAATACAATACATTCAGTCATTCATTCATTTGGAAGGTAGGTACCTATGGGCATGGCTGCAGGTAAAACAGAACCATTGGGATTTGGGATAACAATTTATGGAAAAAATGGCGGAGAGAATGGTCCGGTGGAAGACGACTTCGGTTGAAAGTTCGGTGCGAAAAGCTTGATTTTCAAATCAGTTTTCGTTGGATGGTAAATGCTATTCAAGGACACAAACAATGTGTTATTTTTTGAAAGGATGTTTAGAGGAAAGAGTCCCATTGAAACATTTCACCGTGGATCTTTTTCCGGACGTTTGGGAGCAGTGGACAGAGATGTGATCTGGCTACAAGTGTTTGAAAAATATGAATTGGCGATTTTGCACTTTGGCATCGCTGTGTTCATGCTTTGGACTCCTTTGAGAGCATACGTGCATTGAAAGTGCCACACTGCAATGTCCCCAGCAACCACATATTTTCATTTTGCAGCGCGGGAATGGACAAAATGTGATCATCGCCACAAAGCATCCGCAGAAACATTTCGAAGTCTGTGCCGTTGCATTGAAATTCGCTTCGCAGTACCTATACTCGTATAAGTTCGTCAAAGAGTGCCCACGCTCAAACTTCGGATTGCTTCGGCCTCGCAGTGTTCGGGTTCGACCATTTTGACATCCAAAGAAGGAATTGTTTCAATTCAGAAAAAAATAAACTGGCATCCTCGGCCAGGTGTGTCAGCTTGCTGCCCTGCAGTCAAAGGCGGCTTTACACAGACAGAATTTGCACTATACTCTCATGTTGTCAAAAAAGAAGGTCATATGGTCGTTTTTCAACAATGCGTCTGCATTTTCTGCAAGTCTCGGATCCTTTGCAGGGCTATTTCACATCGCTGTCGAAAACATTACAACTATAAACAAATTAAAAAAAATTTGATAATTGAAAAAGAAATTAAAAATGGTGTCAGATTTGGGCACCTCGTTTCAGAATCGGCCGTCCCAAAGCCACTGACCCTCACCCTCACCCGGCCTAAGCTTGAAAAATAGCCAATTCCACATTCATATGCATGCATCTTTCTCGCAGCAAGGGAAAAGGAATATTGTTGTTTATAGAAATAAAATTTTCCAATGAACATTTCCAATGAACATTGGTTATTTTTCAAGCTTAAGGGTTACGGCCGTTTGTTTTCGTTGGGTTCAGATAGGGGGTGTGAAACCCAAGTCCCTTCATTTTTTGATCTGTTGTGTTTTCCATGCCCATTTGGCCGCAGATGCTCTTTGCCGACACCTTATTCCATTTTGAAGACACAAAAACTGGAAATGAGCTCGCCCTTCCAATTCAGAGAAACATTGATTTCTGTGCCGAATAGACAATTTTCGATTTGCTTTTCATTGTTGCGGAAAATCTGGCTTCCCTCCAAGCACCCTTGACACCATCACAGTACAGAGATGAGACATGCTATTTCATTTCTATGCTGTGACACCATTCTCGGTTTTTTCTCTTAAGTGAAATGGGTTGTGGCATTATAAGACAATTGGAAGTTTTTGGTCATTTTTTTGGAATCTCTTGGATTGTGTGGGTCTGAATTTGTTGTGTTGCAGCGCGCAATTGTGGACGCACCTCGCCCATTTTGGTCTCTGAGTGACGGTTCTCTTTACCATTCTTATGGCGGAGAGAATAGTCCGGTGTATTTTGATGTTAAGTCGAGTGGAAAGTTCGGTGGAAAATGCCGTCTTTCTTGATTTTTGGCAGTGTGGAGAAGGGTCCGGTGGATTTTGACTTCGGCGGAAAGTTTGGTGGGAAGAATCGATTTCCATAACATGCCGATTGCAGACTCTGATGACAAAAATCAAGATACACTGGCCACTTTCCACCTGTGCCCGATTTGTTAAAAGCTAACTGGGGGGTGTATACCTCAATTTTAGGTCAAAATACCCATATTTATCCACATCGCGCCCTGCTTCCACTGACTTCGAATCCATCCGGAGCCGATTTTTTCTCCCTCTTCCAACAAAGTTGTCTATTTTCTGAGACAGTGAAAAGTCCTGACGGAACAACTCTTTCCTCTCTTGTTTACCGCAAATCGCCTTCCAGTGTACCACCGCCTTTGGTCTGCCTCCGCCAATGAACAAAATGACGGCATCATTTGGCCAAAAAAGTTAACGGTCGCCCACGTTTGGTTCGTTTGGTTGGACTGGATCAGAATGTCAGCCATGCAAAAGAGAGATGAGAGAGAGGGGGAGAGGGAGAGAGAGGGGGAGAGAGAGAATGCTTGGTTCGCAAAAGGAAACGAAAATTTCAAAAATTGCGCATTTAAATACAGGTTGCTCCAGAAGAAACTGCACCCAAATGTTCGCACGTAAAGGTTGTCGCGTTGAATATTTCAGCCGTCAGGTGTTGCTGCACTGCAGATGAGCCAAAGATGACGTGGTCGAACCCTTCACACTCTGATTATCAGTAGCAGACTTTACAGCCAGTCGATGCATATGACAGGTGCGCAATTTGGAGGGCAGGGAGGGGCATTTGACCCCCACCCCGGACGATCTTCCGAGAGTGCGGCGCCGAATGCCGAACGACCAGAATACTTTTTTGCAGTGGTTTGCATGAATAAGATGTTCTCTTCCCATTTTGACACATGTGTGGCAGTGCTGTCCAAAAATATTGCAAGGTTGATAAAATACCTACCTATTTTTGTTTTGCCCGGAAATCGTAAAAAGTCTCCGGAACTGGATTTGAACACGTGATAATTGCGCAGCCCCGCAGCGGGTTCCTTCCAAAGGGCCGAATTTCCCCCTTGAATCTCTATTTGTATAAAGGACACGGAGGTCCTGAGCTGAGCTCACCCACCAGTTTTTTTTTTGTTTTTTTGTAATTTCACATTGACGGGTGCAGGTTTGTTTTCTCTTTTTCTCTCCCCTGTGGCCTCAAAACGGTCGAGGAACCAAATTTCAAGCCCGCAATTAAAATCAACATTTCAAAATTTCTTCAGCTTCTTGACGACGGAGTCCCATGGAACCACGCCAGGGCTCTGACCCATGCAAGCATCACCGTTGCGCCTGTGGTAGGCTCTTTTTTGGAATCCACTTTCCAGTTTTACTTTCTCTTGCCCCCCCCAGTTTGAGCCTGAAATGGCTTCCCTGATGCTTGAACTTTTTGTTGTTCTTCAAGAGTTGTTAACGAATGGGCCATTTACAGAGACAGAAGTTTTGCCAGGATTTCGAAATTGGGGACGTGTGAAAATTTCTAGGTGGTCTCATCGATAAAGGATCTGGACTTTATCCATTTTTTATGATTTGGCAGCCCAGACGTGGGGGTCTGGGGGCGGAGCCCCTTGTCATCGGGGACTGGGGCAGCGCCCCAGGGAGTCCCAAGGGACAGAGCCCCTTGCGGGAGTTCTGGGGGCGAAGCCGCCCAAAAGCTGAGAAAATTTTGAAAATTGAGCGTTCATTTTTGGGGCAAAATTCATGAGGCCAAATTTCCTACCAGGGCGAGCCAAGAGAACGGACAAGCATTTTTTT
>JASGXE010016211.1:0-10762 GCA_030068105.1 Sinentomon sp. SZTP_YWyxl
TCAGGAGCGTTTGGAGCATGCGAAGTCAACTCAGCAACGGATATTGAACGAAATAAGCCGGACTGCAGCAGTGATAGTGCCATCCAGGTCGCAACAACCATTTCAATAGCAAAAAGTCCTGCAGCCATTGATCGAAAAGCAGATACTCGTATGCATATGCAGCAAAATGCCATGAACAATAGCTCGCGAATGTGCCACTTGTCAAATTTTCTGCCTGCCCTGTGACCGCGATCGTTTATTGCAAGTGGTTCTTTTCCGAGTGCATGTTCAAAGTGCATTTCGAACATGATTCCAGTGCATTTCCCATGTGCATTTTTATATCGCATGAAAAACCGCAATGACGAACGGGATGGAACAAAAAAGGGAAAATGCGTGGGGGATGAAAAAGCCAATTAGTGAAAAAGGCAAAAAACACGGCGATCACTGAAACAGTATGGGTATGCAAACGAGTGCTCCCAATCAAACGAGTACGTCTAATCAATTAACCCGAGTAAAAAGGTTAAAGATCCATTACAAATCTTGAGGGAGCTTTTAGAGCAGAGAGAGGCGGAGGATTAGCCACACATCAGCCGGTTATGTCCTTTCGCCTGATGCCACTTCACCTCATCTTTATTCACCTAATGGCGGCGATTCAGGAATTTGGAAATGTGAGATTTGCCTTCAAATTTCTCCTTCGCCAAAAAGAGAGTAAGTCTTTAGAGTAAGTCTCCTTGTTGGAAATAGGTACTTGGCCGGTTGATGGAAACCCACTATTTATCTTAGATCTAAAACTTAGATTCGAAAATTTCGGCTTTCATCAATGTATTTAAAATGCGTCAAATTTCTGAATACGTAGCCCGTGCATTTCAGAAACGTCTCACCCTAGAAAAGATTTGGCTGAAATCCGTTGAAAATGGAAATGAGAAAAATCCAAATGGAAACATTGATGGAAAACGCGAACCTTGGATCCCTAATCTCGAGATTTTAAGAGGCAAAATGTCTGAAAAGCTCTGCGACAGTTGTTTTTTTGATTTGCCCCTCCTCGCAGCGAATTATGTTCAAAGATTTTGCATGGTCGCTTACGAGGGGTTTTGGAATTTTATTTTCGGATTTTGGTATTTTGTTTCAATAATGTCACTCCAGCCACAATTATTTTTCGAAGGAAAATCATGGCGCCGACATTTTCAAACGTTTTCGAAGCGCCTGCAACAAGGAAGGCAGTCAATTTTTCGAAAAAACAACTGTTAGTCGACTGTCCAAAAAAACGCTGACTGAACAAGAAGGCGAAATGAGAAAAGGCGAAAAGGGGCGATGCAAAACATCAGGCAGGCGACAAGCTGCTTTGTCGTGGGATAGACCCAATTAGCCTTCTCCTGAACAGGAAGATTTATGTAGGTAACAAATAATTCAATTAGATTAGGTACATACACAAATTGCAACATGCACTGTACCTACTTGTATCAGATGCCTATTCGAGTTTTTATTCCCTGAAGTTCCCGGCTTCTACACTGTTTGAAAATTCATTTAAATTGAACAACGTGTGCCAGCCATGACTCTTAAACTCATTTATGATTGGTTTTAATTTTTTTTGAGTTCCACCAAAATGAAAGTTTTGACATTTCCTTCATGTCTGTCCGTTCTTCTCAAACAGAGTAATTGCGGCGTAAGGCAACGCAATCAATTGATCTGCGAAATTCTGCGAAACAAAAAGAAAACAAAGAACATGATAGAAAAGAACACAAAGAAAATAAACAAATAAAAACCAAAAAGAAAAGGAATTGTTGATCTATGTGCGGCTGTTGAAAGAAAAGAGATTCTAACAAAGCCATTTGAAAAAGACTTCAACAAGAGACTGTCGGTCGTATATGCACCAAAGCCACTAACCCTAACCCTAACCCATCTTGAAAAAAGTCAATTCCACATTCAGATGCACCTTTCTCAACGATGGAAAAGGAATTCGGATGTGCATAGAAATCAAATTTTCCAACCGAATTTTACACATAAACTATTTATGAAATGAAATCTGTTGGAAAATTTGATTTCTATGCAAAACGGTATTCCTTTTCAATCGTTCAGAAAAGTGCATCTGAACACGGAATTGACTTTTTTCAAGATTAGGGTTAGGGTTAGTGGCTTTGGTGCACACGACTGTATTTCTCAGTTGCATTGCAATGAAAAGAAAGAAGAAAAAATCATGATCGCAACCTCGCAACGCCTTAAACGGGAAAACACATTCCGCACTGCGTTGTTATGACAAATATACCACAAAACAGGTTGTCACAAAAATGAGCTTTGAAGTTGACTAAGTTTCTGGACTTTTGGCAATTTCCACTGCGCAAAACGTTGCAGATGTCCATATTTTCTTCAGTGGCACCCTCGGCATGACTTTCACATAAAAAAAAGTCACGGGCTGCTTTACTGATAAAAAAGAGCGAGATAGCAACAAAAGCATGCTTGCCGAGATCCGGAAGGGACGCTGAACAAAAACACGAGTGGGGATTTCCTTTTGCGAGGTTTCCGTTGACTACCTGTTTTGAAGTTGGATCAACAGATTCCCGTTTTCCGTCAGTAAACAGAAATTTTGAACAGTGTATGACTCCGCTGTTGTCGCATCAGAACAAAGCCTATTGTCAAAATTTATCAGTGCCATTTCCTTGATGCCTGATTTGCATGACTAAATGACACTCTGCTGCTTATGCAGTAAGTCACTAATCAGTATTCTTTATTCATGCGACAGAATAGCATAAAACAATTAGGTATTATACAAAAAGGAGAGCCAGCTCTCATCAGGGAAACATTCTGCGGGGAGTGCAACCCTTTTTCTACCGACGGGTTAATGACACTGAGTCTCAGCCTGCGTGGGAAGAAATCAAAAGCTACAGCGCATCCCGAATTTGAATCCAGCATCGAATCGAATTCGACCAGTGGAGATCAGAAAATTGAATGGTTTTGCTTCAATGGAGAAACTTGGAAATGTAACGAACGGAAATAGTCCGGGCGATTCGAAGGGGAAATGACTTGGCAACAGTTGAAGTTGAAGCCACAAATTCTCACTGGTGGAAGCAACCTTGCAACAACATATCAGGTCTGATTCTTAAGACGTGACAAGGCAGAGACTCTCATTTCATTCTTTCAGAGACTCTTTCATTTTCTGTAACCAGTTGGTATCACTACTTTTATCACGCAGCTTTTTGCAGTGATGACGCTTATGTTGATACGCAGTGAGGACACAGACATAGACAACATTTTTCTGGAAGCACAAAACAAATATTGAGCTTAGTCTGCAGCATCTGCAATAATTGTAAAATGTCGCATTAATGTCATTATAATGTCATTGTAAAACTTTTGGGATAATTATAACAGCCCAATTTTTATTCCCGTCTTGATCATGCTTACAAGATAAAACCGTTGAGTTTTAAAAGGGATGTCGGAAAATATTCTTTCATGGCGAGAACAGTTGCTGAGTGGAATCAATTGTAATAGTCCACTTTTGATCTTCCTCTCAGCGTCTCGATCTTTCAGCAACGGCTTGCTAATCAGCTCATTTAAACACATTTTTATTTAATTTGATTGTTATGTGTCGAATATTTTTTGTGTTTTTGCATTCCAAATTGAAAAGGGGTTCTCGCCGAAAATATAGATTCATTCAATTCAATGTCTTCTAAGTTACGTTGCTAGAATTATCTCTCAACAATTCGATGCAATCGATGATAAATTTGCAACACAAGCTGACATTAAACAATTCTGAAGATGCATAGCCTTTTTGCTGATTCACGCATCAGTACTTGGACGCAGGGGGAAATCTCTGCATCCAAGTACCAGATAACACCCTCCTGACGGTGGTTCCAAGGCATTCCTTCCAAAAAGGGGGAATTCGAAACAGGAAAGAATTGTTTGAACTCTAAACTTTATAACTGCCAAAAACCTGCAATACGTATACCAATTACGAGTGTAAATCATGGACTCAGAAGTCTTTAGAATTGAAGTTTGTTTTTTACCCCAGATGGCGTCTCATTTTTCGGTGATGAACTTCCATGTTCGAAGAACTTTGTCGCGGACTGTATATGGATGCAAGTTTCAACAATTATTTGGAGCTTCTTTTTGCAGGACACCATAGTCCAACCATCGAGAACTGAGCTCTGACCGTTTTGAAATTGGTCCATAAATTGAAATTATTTGATAAATTCACCAGGACTTTTGAAATTGATTGACAGGCCACGCTGTACAGTAGCGGCGGAATTAATATCCCTACTCGTACATGTGTTTTTTCATTTAACTGTTGCCTCCTAAACTTTCTTCTTTCTTTTTATTCTTATGCAGGCAGTAGAAATTAAAGCGCCAGATTTCAACAGATCTTTCTGGAGATGTCGGATTTTGCCCTCGTAACGTCGTGCGAATGTCGTTAACGTCAACAGAACCCTGAACGCTGTCATCGACTTTGGAGAGAGAGGAAGAAAAAAATAAACGAATCAATCTTTCGGATTAAATTTTAAACGGTTCCCTTTGATGTTCGTTCCAAAATCGGCGTGTGACCTCGATTTCAAAAGGAAAAAGTAACCCCACGTTAGAACAACCCAGTTACCGGAACTTTGTGAAAAAATCACTGCGACCGCTGGCGATTGTTGACGATAAAAAGTAACAGAAAAAAGTAAACTGCTGCTGAAACGCCAGCAACCCCAACTGAAAAAGGGAAGCTGAATGTACAGAGATTAAATAAATTCTGTTCGCAGGCGCTTTTTCTCTTCCTTTTTCCAAATATCTTTGAACGATCTCATCGATGGATTTCGATTTTTACATTACGCAACTTTCTTCTATTTGTCTCGATTTGCTGCAACACGAGGAAGATTTCTTCCCAATCAAAACATCAATAAACCAACAAACCAATGGCGCAAAAACGAACAGAATTGATTTTTTATCTATACAGTTAATCAACCCAATCAACAATAAAAACAAAACAAAAAACGAAAAAACATGTTTTTTCAACAAAAAAAAAAACAATAAAGAAAATTCATCAGTGCTCGGAGACGTTGATTTCTTGGGCCATGGGGCTATTTTCGGCAGAGGGGGAAGAGGGCTGGCCCTTGTCCTAAGACCCCTATGCAGTCAAAATCCTGTAGGTAAATACATCATGAAATTTCAAAACCCATTTCGCATTGACGAATTGTGTGAGCCCCTGTACATTCTGCAAAAGCGTAAAAGGACTCTTTTGGAGCAGTTGTCCCTGTCAATTTCGGACCATGTCAGAAAATTGAAAGAATTTTCCACTTCGCGTGTCAGGGTATAAACGAAGCAAAATGCGGAACGCGAAAAAGTTAAATCCAGGCCGAAGGGTCGCGAGCCCCAGGTTTGGGAGGGTTTCCCTCTGGAAACCTCTTGGAGGGAGAGAGGGTTTTGACCTCTGCGAGAGGGCGTCGCCAACAAGGGGCGGTGTCTGGGGATCTCCCGTCAGCCCTTGATGCCGTTTCGAATTTTTGCGAAGCCTCACAGTTCGAATATCTCTGGACCCTCAGAATAAGAGCAGAAGTGGCTTTGACAGAAATACCTTTTAAGTCTTTTACGCCAATGGCAGATGAGGTCCACCCATCTGCTGGCTAGTATAATCATCAAATGCTAGCAGCCGTAAAATTTGTTCTTGTGAAATTTTTTGTGAGCTCAATTTCCCGGGGGATGACAAAAAAACCAGGGGTCTCATTTCCGAATTCTCTGTCAAGAAGGTTCTAAAAGAGATTTTTCAATTTTTCAATTGCAACACTGGCAAAATTAGCTAAGGTAACGAACCTTTGCAACTCAACGGCAGTTTCCGTATGGGCTCCTGGACACCAGAGTGTATAAAGAACGCCGCAAACATCATCTCTTCGGATGGAGCAGAGGCGCAACACCGCGGGGATACCCCAGACTCGGAGCCCTTCCCTTCCATGCCTCGATCCAGCATTGCTCTTGCAGAGGTGAAAACATGCATGCAATGCCAATATTCGGAATTGTTCGACAAAATGAACTCAAATTCATAAAATGATCGCCCCACAGGAACCAGGAACAGTCATTGGGTTTCACCTCTGAACTTCAACGGCAAAAGAACAAAACGTGGTATAAACTTGATTTATTGAAAAAAAGGTGCACGTAGGTAATAAGCAGGTGAAGCATTCCAAGAAGGACATGAAAAATTCCGTCAGCGACGGCGGAGTTCGTTGGTCGCGAGGAATAGAAATCCAAATCCCGGAGGATTTGAATTCCTCGCGACTAATCTCGTAAAGTAAGACTAATCTTGTAAAGTTTAACGAGAATTTCTCATGTCCATGAAAATGGTATGCTACAGGTTGAATTAACAAAATACAATTGAAATATTAGAAGAGATATTGTGTAGGGTGACTGTGATGGAACAAAAATAACTTCGTATGAGCATACTATACTTGCAATCTTAGAAGTCAAATAGTTAGCCAAGAACGACGCGCGATGCAGAGATGGAAAATAGAATCGAAATATAAAAAACCTTCATGGTTAAACAAATCGCAACCCAGACTTTCATGCGAAGGTCACAGAGATTGGAATCACTTCCCAAAGCACTCACAGGTTGGGTTTCTACACTCAAAAGGGAGTTGCGAACCCTTTGAGATATTTCTTCATGCGCCAAAGCTCACCCAATGCGTTTTACAAATTACTTGCGACAACACTTTGCGTTGCCACAATTGCCCACAACCACGTCTAGCAGTATTCTCAAGAAAAATATCTTCCCAACACAGCCGAGTCTTTCGTCATCTTGAGAGGGCGCATGCTTGAAGCTTTCTCCGCAACGTCCATTGGACAACCACGCATTCCTGACTTCATGTGTGGACACAAATAAAGGGACAAAAGCCGGTTCCAGTTCGGAATACCTGCCGACATCTCAAAAAAAAAAAGCTGAACTGGACGAGTTTTTACACACGCTCAAGTGGCCAAAATAGGATAGGAAGATTAGGACGATGCAGGTAGGGTAGGATAGGCAAGGAAAGGTGCGTTAGGACATGTTAGGTTGGTTAGGTTACTTGGTAGGTTAGGTAGGTAGGTTAGGTTAGTTGGTAAGTTTGGTTGTTAGGATAGGTTTGGTTTAGTTAGCTTTAAGTATATCATAGAGCAATGGTGATAACTCGTTCAGTTCAATGTCGGCAGGTATTCCAAAAGCCTTTGGACAGAAAATGAACTCGCTCGTGGACCACCCTGTTGCGGAATTCCGAATTCGGAAAGTTTTGGCAAAACTGGAACAGCACAGAAGTTCTCTCGCATTGGCAATTTTGAGAGATTGGCGGCGTTTCACTTTAAATCAGAAAAAATATCGAAAAATAAAAGGTGTTTGATGCGCCGTCTAGACTTGTTTACACCGTGTTTTCCCACATTGCAACTGCGGACACTGTAGGCTGACCGAAAATCAAGTTGATTAATCTGTGCAGAATTGAGACGCTTTTCCATCTGACCATGTGTGAATGTCTCGACCATCAGGAAAGTGAATGGAAACGTTCAGAAGAAAGAACAGCATAAGTTGGCTTTCTTCTCTCTACATATTTGCTTGCGCGTGTCCATCGAGATATGCCTGATTCGGAAATAAATCGACGAGTTTGCGCACGCTACGGTAAAACTGATGCGAGTGACTGGAATGTTCTTGGAAAAAATCAGTTGGCCAATAATTGCGCATGTTTGAAGCTCTGATGAGAGGAAAGATGAGCGATTCATTTGGCAAGCATGCAGGGACAACCCATGATGTGAAGCCAGCTTTACGCACATTGACAAATAAGCACAACATACGAAGTATCAACCTGCCAAGTCTGAATCTGTATCTCAATCCAAGCGGAATCTGGGTGACAGCTTGGACAGGCGGAATAAAAATCGGTTCTGGGCCGTACGAAAAGGCCGCGTAAAAATAAATTTTCAAACTCGGAAACCTCATCAAGCGGAAGGGAAGGTTTTCTCGCAGCCTAACGGGAAACTTTTCCTGCGAAGTGATTGATCTGGCGACCGGATCAGGATCTTTGACTGGCCAAGCGCGAGAACTTTCCTTTTTCTGGCCATCGGGTGAAATTGAAAATAGCCTCGATGCACCAACACACTGTTAAAAAAATCTTCACAAACTGAATTTCTTGTTCCGTTTTTGGGGGGCAATAGCTGCTCACTTTTTAGATATACACACGATAAAAATAGCAACGGGTAAGATGTTTTGCATGTCTCCGAGTTCATTTGCATTGCATGTTCATTTGCGTGTTCATTTGCATGGATGCGCATTTTGCCTCTTCCGCGAAATTTGTTTTTTGTTGTGCATTTGTTTTCTAAAAGTTTGCATCAGGAAATGACAGCCATTTGTGCCCGTTTCGTGATAAAATGCTCTCTCAAACCTCAAGGAATGTGACAAAAAACGCAGAGATGTCAGCGATATTTTGTGCCCGTTTAGTCAAAAATGTGTTTTCTCAAACGACAAGGGGAAATGCTATAAATGCAAGAAAATGTGACATGAATTAGCAAATTCCGCTCCCAAAAATACATATTTTTATAGTGTAATGCTGGCGACTCTGGAGGGGAAAATCTTTGATTGACACGCCCTGTAAAATATGATAATCTGCCACATTTCTGCTGTATACCCGTATACTGCGCATCAGGCCTGCCCTACACAATCGTGAAAACTTTCAACATGTGTGATTGTACGTTATAAAAGGCCAGTCAGAAAACTTTTCAGCGGGCTGCGAGCGTGCAACAGTCGGCACGAAACCGAATTTTCGTCGACCGCGTGCAAAAAAACCAGAATCCAATTTTGCTCAAAATTGGCAGGAACCAAGATACCAATGAGGAGACTCGCTTGTAGTTTTTGGGTGCCATGGGAGCAAAATTGCCCGGTAAAGAGTGTTATCGGGAGAGACATGATATGATGCCTCCGTTATCATGGATTGTCTCCAGGGGGCATTTTACACAACCGACACCAACGTCAGATGGCAGCAAGCGTTTTGTGCAAGCATGCTCGATTGGGGCACCATACTCGCAAGAAAAATCCGAATTGTGTGTTGTTCAATAAAGCCATCTGAACCTGACCGAACCCTGTTCCCGACTTTATCTCCATCTCGGAAGATAAATGCTCACTTGGGGCGTCTGCCTGCCATCTGGTGTTGGTGTCGGTTGTGTAAACATGCCTCCAGGGGCGATCCATTACAGTGAAGTTTCTTTTTTGTCCCCCAGCAATTTTATCTAACTTGCAATGCAGAAGTCCGCAAGTACTGGGTGACAATGTGTTTTTGACATTTGCGGGAATGCCTGTTTTATTTTCATTGTAAACGTGATTGTTTGGCCTACACAAGTTCAGCAAGCAGAAATCGTCATCCAGCGGAACAATTCACCAATAACCCTGACCGAACTTAACCTAACCAAAATTACCCTAACTAAAACCAAACCAAGTCTTCGTTGCAATGCTCTAACACAACACCGTCGGATCAACAATCATTGCGCCTGAACAGGCAATCAAATAGGACAACCATGCAACTATGCAAAAACGATAGGCCACCTGGCAAACAATCAACACCACAACAGAAACAGCCAACAAAAACACACGATGCAAGATCCAGTACGATTGATCAGGGACGGGTGAGGCGATGCGCCCTGAGAAACAATCGGCGCTGCAATTAGCATAGACTGAAAAATACGTGTTGCATATGTCATCAATTAGTTAGGGGTACACTTTGGCAATACTTCCCTGGCAAACAAACAGCCGTGAATGTGCCAATTCGCAAAAACAATTGTGTGCAACCAAGGCACAACTGCACTGAAAGAAGGCAGGCCGTTGAAAGTTCTAACAATGGAGGTGGGAATAAAATCGACAGTGGTGCGGGGGCGTTTCCATTTGTCTCCGCTGCTCTGTTGTGTCGCTGTTTCCGCACCTTGGTCAGAGGCGAAAGGAAGGGAATTTGGTTGAGGAGTGTGTTTGCTAAAAATGCTATTTTATCACTAATTGTGGACGGATTTTGATGAATTATGGATCATTCGATAGATAAAACTCAGGCCTAACTAACTGGGATATCTACAGTTGCTCCAGCGCAATCAATCCCGGTCCAAAATCTAAAAGAAAACTTAACACTATTTTTAGAATATAGCAATGAAATCTCTTGCGCATTTTCGTTTTTCATGTCAAAATTTGAAGGTTTATACATTCCAAAATGCAGGAGCACCGCAAAGAGATTGTCGGTCTCTTTCCTTTGTGCTAAGTACTTTCCTTGAGACTGAATGTTTCCCATGGCCTGCAGACAAGAAAGGAGTGCATTATCCCGAATTTCGAGTTGATTGTGAATTTGTCTATTTTCCAAAACACGTTGGCATCTTTTCTTGCTTCCCAGACATACATGTTTGACTTCACACTATGCGACCATTTTGTTTCAAGAGATTTTTTGCCTTTTTCCCTTGTATTAATTAATTAATTTTTATTTTTTATTTTTTAATTTATTTATTTTGATTTTTTTTTTAAATTATATTTTATATTTTATTAGGTATATTTTATATTTTATATTATTATATTTTTTTATATTTTTTATTTTTATATTTTTATTTATTTTATTTTTTTATTTTTTATTTTTATATTAATAATCCCTTGTTTATTTCACTTGCTTGCACTTGTAAAAATAAACCTTATTTTAAAATAACAATAGCATCAATAACAAAATATTGGCCAATGAAAGTTGCTGCAATGATCTCCAGAACGGGGAATGCCCAGACCAGAAAGAACCAAAATTATAAAAGTTACAAACATAGTTGACAAGTTGATGAAAACACCTCCAGTTATCAA
>JASGXE010016212.1:0-10667 GCA_030068105.1 Sinentomon sp. SZTP_YWyxl
AAATGCGCCATTTCCGATTTCCACAGGGGGCATTCTTCACTCAGGGAGGACTTGGGCACCGACCCAATCGGGGGGTCTGGGGGTGAATAATTTTAGAAATGTGGGGTATGGCTGATGTTTCAGAGGATTCCCAGCGATTTTAGAGAATGATTTTCAAGGGTTTTTCAGGCTATCAGGGCTTTCTTAGCGGGGGGGGGGGGGGTAAACACACACACATAAAACTTTTTTGTTTCTCGACGGATTTTTTTAATTTTGCAGGTGAAAAGAGCATAAAAATTTTGAGATTGATTTTTTACATGTTAATTTGTGTGCATTACACCGGAGTTACAAGCAAACATAGGCGCGAAAAAGGTCGTCCGCAAAAAATGTACCTCCTAAACCGGCTGGTAGAATCAACCCTTATTAAAGGTCCAAGGGGTGGTCCATTGGACCACTTATTTTCTTTTTCCCTCTAAATGTTTTTGGGGTGGGGCAATCGACCCCTGCTCCCAGATATGCTATCTCAGGGGTAGGTTGGACCTGTGGTAACAAGGGCAAGAAAAACTGCTGGCAGGTTCCTGAATTTTGCCTGTGGTCCAATGGACCACCCCATGAACCTTAATGATGCAGTAAGTTTTCAAAAAATCCAAGGGGTGAGGGGCTGTCCATCGGACCACCCCTTGGACTTCACAACTCGGAAGGCATCAGAAACCTCACGACCTCAGTGGTGGCCTAACGAAATAGGACTTGTGATCCGAAGGCAGAGAGTGGTCGTGGGTTCGAATCCCACCGGGGGCATGAATTTTTCAGTTTCAATTGCATATGTACTGAAGTTCCCCGAGAGATGGCAGCTCTCCAACGGTATCACGCAAAAATACATGGGGGAGATAGGAAACTGTCTGTCTCTAAGAAAATACCGTCTCTGTGTGATGCCTCCTAAACGTCAGACGTGCTGGTCTGCCACAAGCACAATGAAGAATAAATAATCTGCTGAGTGCGATTAGAGTTCCGTTTCTCCAAGTTTCTATCCTGCCTGTGGCAAACTGTTGTCAATTACACTCACCTTTGGTAATGTCTGAAAGCCTTGCTGGCGTTTCAGTATTTTCTTTTCTTCTTGGTGACGACGTTGAAGTAACTCCTCATGCCGGAGCCTAAACTCATCCTGCAGAGGCATAAAAAAACATGGAACAAAAAATCAGCAAACCCACACAAGCGGTGGTACTTGACAAGGACACCAAGGTTCGGAGTGGTAAGATAAATTGACAATCAGAGTGGGCGTCATGAATAAATGTAATTGGAAAATTCTCCATTTCAAAAAAAAAAAAGATGAAAGAGAAAAAGAATTATCCAAGTTGCCTGCAAAATCCAGTGTTGGGTTCTGAAGGTGTCCAAGGAATAATTTCAGCTTGGTAGGCTCTCCAATGGCATCATCCTGTTTAGAGCAACTCACACAAAGTGACCAGACACCTCTTGCGACAACAAAATTGATCATAAATTTCATAACGAAGTTATGAAATTGGTGGTACGTGACAACAGTCTCTGGACAAGCCACATAAACCGAAAAGTTTTGTTTTTTTTTCTGTGTGAACATTTTCCCATATTGCACATCCAAAGCTGATCATGTTGCTTGTTTACAGTACAATACTGAACGCAAGTTTAACCTTTTACCAGTCGCAGGTCCGCCACTAGGCTGCCTGCTGGTCAGTGTCTTCATAAAGATGATCCACACATTGTTTATCTTGAAAAATAAATCAACTCTGCAGCAAATCGATTCTGAACTTTCTTTAGACGTGTGTGGTCGTCTGTCTCACACCACAGCACAAAATAAAAAAAATTGCTCCATTAAAAATATTTTTCTTTGTTTTATTGAGCACAATCTTGCATCTTTCTTACTGGTTCAAGTCACTCACATCCTTTGCTGGTTCTTGGTGCCTATAGACCTCCTTCAAGCAATGGTGACATTTTTTCTTCCATGACGAAGTCTCTTCATAAAATTGGGCTTGGTTCTAAAATGTCTAAGAAAATCATTGTTGGTGGGGATTTTAATCTTCCGCATGTGAATTGGGAGACACTTTCCGTTCCTAGCAGCTTTCCCGATTCTGGTGTCTCAAACATGGCAATCTCATTTCTGCAAGAATTCCATCTGCAACAGACTGTTAGGACTCCCACCCGTGTAACTTCATCTACTGCTAACATTTTGGACATATTTTTGATAAGGCCAATGAATATTGTCAAAAACACTGTTGTTATGGATGGATTGAGTGACCATCATTTGGTATTTGTTGACTTGGCTTTGGAAAACGTTGCCTCTCCTCGCACCTCATTCTTATCACCAAAATTTTCAAAAGTAAATAAGGAGGTTGTTAGTAATCTCATCAGAGATGACTTGTGTGAGTTTATTGCCCAGGTTCCCTACCTGGATATTGAGCAAACTTGGTGCCTTTTCACTTCTGTTGTTTTCAAGCATTTGGCTGCAGTTCCCCTTGTTATGCACAGGACTAACTCACGTCCAGTATGGTTTACCAAGAAAATAAAGAACCTTGAGCACAGGTGCAAGAGGCTTTTCAAACTCAAGGGTCGATCTGCTGCTCATAGGGAATCTTATAAGGTATTGCTTGGTGAGTTAAATGCCGAAAAAGACTTGGCACATATGAATTACATATCTGGATTGTGCAAGGATGGCGTCAAAAACAACTACAAAAAATTATGGAATCTTGTTTCCTCTTCGAGGGGCTCTGAAAATACTATTCCGTATCTACTCGATGAAATGGGCATATTTAGGCATTCTGATTTGGAAAAGGCTAATTTGTTAAATAAGCATTTTGTTGCAGTTTTTTCTCCCGAAAGTAAGCCTGTTTTGTGTCCATTGTCAACTGATGTCTTTACTTTCGTAAACAGTTTGTTAACTCCATCAAAAATTGTGAGATGGATAAAGAAAATGCCGAACTCTAATAGTATTACATCTGATGGTTTCTCTTTTCGATTTATTAAGCTTTTTCCTGATGTGTTTGCAAAATTTTTAACAGTGATAATGAAAAAGTCCTTGTTATCGGGGCAACTGCCAATCAAATGGAAACATGCTTTCGTTTGTCCAATACCAAAAAAGGTGATAAGAAGTTTGCACGGTCTTATCGGCCAATTAGTCTGACCAGTATGTGTTGTAAACTCATGGAGCATATTATAAATGACTATCTAGTTAATTTCTTGGAAAGAAAGGAATCATTAAGCCAAATCAGCATGGCTTTCGAAATGGGTTTTCCTGTGAGACTCAATTGGTAATTTTTTCCCAAACCATCTCCATGGTGCTTGATAGAGGAGGACAGATAGATGTTGTGTTTATCGATTTTGAAAAGGCTTTTGACCTAGTTCCACATGCTGCATTGGTATCGAAGTTGAAGTCTATAGATTTTGATGATGTTTTGGTTAACTGGATAGCAGATTTCCTTGATCGTCGCTCCCAGCAGGTTAGGATAAGCAATACCTTTTCTAATGTTGGAAAAGTGACCTCTGGAGTTCCACAGGGGAGCGTCCTTGGTCCAACCCTCTTCTCTCTCTATATTAATGACCTGCCGGATAGTTTAGTTTGCAAGTCATTTCTTTTTGCTGATGACTGTGCTGTTATGAGAGAAATTACCTCACCTGATGACGTGCGTTCCCTCAATGATGATTTGTATAAGATTGAGCAGTGGTGTGCCAACTGGGGGATGCGGCTAAATGTTGAGAAGTGTGTGGTGGTTTCTTTTACTAGGAAAACATCCCCTCTTATTGGAAAATACGGCATCGCAAATTTTGACTTGCCTTTAGCAGACAGTGTAACTTACTTAGGTGTTACTTTCACAAAAACTTTGAGTTGGAGTAAACATATTGAAAATGTTGTTAGTAAAGCAAACTCGGCACTATTTTTTGTCAGGCGTGCGTTTTTTAGGGCGAGCAAAATCGTCAAAGAAAAAGTTTATTTTGCTCTTGTTCGCTCTCTGCTGGAATATGCATCTGCTGCCTGGGATCCCTATCACCTGTTAGAGGTTGAGAAACTTGAGAGGGTGCAAAGACGGGCTGCACGTTTTGTTACTGGTTGCTATTCATTTTCTCGTAGTGTGTCCAATTTGTTGACTGCTCTTGGTTGGGTCTCATTGGCCAAGCGTAGAAAGGCCTCTAGGTTGGTGGGTCTTTTTAAGGGGCTAAACAACATAGGTGGTTGGTCAAGTATTAAAGAAAGCTTATTACCCCCTGGTTATTTAGGTAGACACGATCACGCATTCAAATTGAGATGTGGACCTGTCTGTAGGGATGTTGGGAAGTTTTCCTTTGTTGCTAGAACAGTGCGAGAGTGGAACTCCCTGGATGCAAGAACCTTTGGAAATGGAAGTAATATCAGTTCAAACACCTTCAGAAGAAATATTCTCTATGGCCCTCTAGATGTCTCTTTGTTGCAGGAGCATTGATTCCAAATTTGGTTTAATTTCACTGTGACTTTTTTTTTACGACGAGGCTGTAGAGCCGTATTTCGAGGAATGTATTTGTCCTTGTTAATTTGCGCCGGACTGTGTCTTGGCAAATTAATTGTCAATAATAATAAATAATAATAATAATCTACCAAAATCGTTTCTTGGAAGATTACGACCGGGAAAAAATATAATGCGTAGGAATGTACTGTCTCCACACAACTGAATTGTGACTGCACACAACTGCAGTGTACTATCTGAGGTTGTCGAGAGACTGAAAGCATTTTGAGACTTGCGTGTAAATCTCCATTACCTTTCCACATGACATTTTCTGATATGATTTTTGTGATCCTTTACAGCGTGAATCTTAGCATGAAAATACTTTCCGTAACGCGAATCTTTGCCTGAAAAAAGTTTCCCTAAATTGAATTTTAGCCGAAATCGTTTTTCCAAAGTTAATCTTAGACTGAAAATACTTTTGCTTGTGAGAATCATAGAGCTTGAAAAATTGTTTACCTAATGTGAATTTTGTGTGAAAATATGTTTCCCCAATGTGAATCTTAGCCTGAATCGTGTCTCCCTGTGCCAGTGGAGAAACCATCTGACAGAATGAAAAATTGTGAACAAAAGCAGAAAGCAGCCTAAACAAAAACAAAGAAAAAACAACCATTGCTTGTACGTACACTAATTGCCACTTCATCTTGCTTCTGATTGTTGTTCAACATGGTGACTGTCTCAGTGTTGGTATCATCTGACTTCCGCCTGTAACCAAGCCAATTGCCTGCATCACTATGTCCTCTATGGAGCCTAAGGGACTCCTTGTACTCCCTGTGGAGAAAAATAAAACGAGGACCACTTAAGGTAAGATTCAAAGACCAGCCCTTTTTGCAAAACTTTTTTGCCAAATGTGGACCGATTTGGCTGCAATCTTTATGCGAACTTGCAGTGCCGTCCAATTTGTGGAAAGCTAACAGGATGATGGCACCTGAGACCTCAGTCTTCTTGCGATTCGGTGAAACCACATATGGGGGTGTCTGAAGGGGTGCAAGGGGTGGTTATGGAGATATCTCCGTTTTCGCGGAAATTGCGATCGAAAAAAACCAACATTCGAGGTGACTCACCCTGATGTGCGACAACAACGCACCCACACTGCCTGAATAACGGGACACAATCCGAGATGCCATCATCGCACTGCAGTTGGTCTTCACCAACATGTAAAGATGGGCCTACACTTGCCAGTGCATGAACGAAGGGCATTTTCAGCACTTGCTGTGATTGGCATCAATAACCGGTAAGTTCAGTCCGCACTGCACAGGGACTTTTCGGACACCCGTTACGTCCTGGCCACCGATCGTATGGCTGTCGGCTCATAATGCCAAATGATGATGTTCAAACCTCCGTATTCCTACACAAAATATTTTTCAAAACTGGGGGTAAAACCCCCCAGTGTTTTTGTTTCCGCACTACAAAACCTGAGATCACAGGAACTGGCGGGTGGTCAATTTTCAAATTTTGCATCAGCAATCTAGACACGCTTAACAACAAATAAACTAGAATGGTCAATTTCCTTCATCTCCAAGGCAATTGTATGGCAGGAAAAAAAGTTACCTAAGCGTAATGAAAATCGGGAGAAATACAATGTTCATGGTATCAGCAGAATTTGAAAACTGAAATTCCCTGCGAATCCATTTTCAAATGAAAGAAAAATCAGTGCAATGCTCAAGACGCTTTAAATTGCAAAATAAATTTGATTCCCCCATTTTGCAGATGGCAATCATCAGACTGAAAATCAAAATGGAAACGAAAACTTTGTGTGTGCAACACATCGCTCGGCCGTTATGGAAGCTTTCTGGATGGTGTGCATGCCCGTGCACCATATTCAGTGGGCAGTAAATATTCCAAATGGGTGAGACGACATGTCAGTTGCGCTTTTCAGGTTGAGAAGTTGTTTATCCGAAGTTGAATCCGCTTCCGAGGCCACAGAAAGCATCAACATGGGCAGATATGAAGGTGCCTCAACTCTTCTCAGACAGTTCAAAAAAAAAGAAAAAAGAACCAGCATCAAGACGATTAGCTCATCGACGAACGTGAGGTCCACAAAATTTGGTCTTCGGTCCATAAATGGCCTAACATAATCTAACCTAACGTATGATGGTATTGGGGGATGCAGAGCACATTGCAATTGCAGGGATCGAGGAAAACACTTACAAAAAGGAGAATGATTTCGTTGCTTCCGCAACATCAACAGTACGACGACTGAATTCCTTAAACTTTAAAACTTTAAACTTGTGTAAGGTTTTCGGGGTGTTCCCCAGGGCTTCTTTTCGCCCACATCAACCCATTCATACTTTGCGCCTTACTCTGGCGCCATTCATACCAATCATTCACCATACCCACACTGGTGTTCGGTACCCCTGTATGTGTCTGTGGCTTTATTATGTTTCTGTAACTTGCCGCCACTCTTGGACGGACTAAGTGTTCTTTAACGTGCACATGGTGAATTGCACACGGGACCACCTTCTTAAAGTCCCTTCCGAAGGACTAGAAGACTTGCCACTAAGTCTCCCTTTCTGTCACTGCAGCCAGAATGGAGCGTGACCCAACCCACAAATTCCGACTGTGGCGGGAATCGAACCCACAACCTTCGGATTTGGAGTCAGACCAGCTAACCAACTGAGCCACTATGACAGACTAGTTTGTGGAATTCTTCGTCTTGTGGAATCCGTCGGTTTGTGGAATCCGTCGTCTGCTAGGCAGTCCGCTGGCAGTTGAAATTCCATCTTGTACATGTTTTTAAAACGTATTTTTAAACTGTGGCAGAGAAAAAGCACAGCAACATCCTTGATCATCTACCTTACCAAAAAACTTTCTTAATGAAACCTGTAACTTAGCCTAACCTAGTCTAACTCAGCTCAACCCCTTGAGGGTAGGTTAGGTTAGATTATGTTTACTTCAATGATTTCGGTGATTCCACACGACTCATTGCTGGCACCATCAGTCCACCAGCAAAGTCTGGTGAAATTGATTCCTATGTGTGTCAGATGTTTGGTTTCCTTTCTTTTTTAGTCAAGACTGTCTCAGAAGAGTCGCCTAACTGTCTACCATGGCAATGAGGATCATTTAAAATTTTAAGGGGGGGGGGTAAACCCTACACATCAAACTTTTTTGTTTCTTGGCGGATTTTTTTGAAATTTTGCAGGTGAAAAGAGCATAAAACATGATGAAGATTGATATCACAATTTCATGTAAATTTGTGAGCATGTAATTTGTAAATGTAAATTTAGTAAATGTAGGTAAACACAAATGTACAATGTACAAATGTAAATGTAAATGTAAATTTAGTATTACACCGGAATTACAGGCAAACATCGCCGCAAAAAAGGCCGCCGGCAAACATGCATCTCCTCCTGCACCATGTGGCAGAATGAAGCCATATTTCACCCTGTGGAAGAAAAGTACCTTGTCTACCACATAAGAGACACTTTTGCATCTAGATTTTTATTTATTGCAGAATAACCGTAACCGTATCGCTAAGCGCCTAATATTTAACCGCTTTTCTGCGGTTGTAAGCGAAAGCTTAAAACTGAAAGGGCTCTATTTTCGGTTTCCTCCTGAAAAATTAGTCCAGTACACCAAATTTGAACATTTTGCATGAAAAATTGTGGGAGGAGATGCACTTTGAATGCTTTCGCTTTTTGAAAAAAAAGTCAATGCGGGAAAAATGCTAATTCGTATCGTATGCAAGAAAACCTATGCGACTGAGTTTCGGATGATCAGCTGTCCATAACATGAACAGAAAAAAAAACACATTTTTCCACTTTTTTGCAAAAACCATGGTTTACCCCCCCCCCCCCCCCCCCCCACCTTAAATGGGTGTCTTAGCTAGCAGTAAGCCTACTTACTTACCTGTATGTCTGTATGTGAGGAAGTGATCGATCAGCTTGCTTGTTCAGTGAGGTCTGAGATGCAAAAGCAACAATGGGCACTGCGGAATCAATGCCATTTTCCAAATGATTACCAAGAGAGTCACTGAAAAGAAAAGGTAAGTTGGTGCCAGAAGAATTAGCATGAAAATGATCCATACTGGAATCCACTCCGGTGTACTTTCTTCCAAATGGGCAAAAGCCGCATAATTGTCAAGGGAATCAACATCTGAAATACAAATTCACCAATGAGGTGTAGCAACAGTGCAGGGGAGGTCTGGCAGCATGCTCTGCATAATAATAATGATAACCTGGCCTTTCTTCGATCGTTACAATATCCACGTGCCCTACCATTTGTGAAGGTGCCCTTTCTATAGGTAGATGCCATGTTTTCTGGATGCTTTGAGCACTGCCCAACCACCACTAAGTGGGGCAACACCCAGCTAAAATGATAGGAAGCAAACAGATTGGGCAAACACTCTTGTTATGACTAAAAACAATGGTAGCAGGTAGGCACCTTTGAGAACACTTCACCTCCAAATTATTGTTATGTTAGATTTTTTGATAAGTAAAAGAGTGGGCAAAACGACCATGTCAATGAATGTTAAATACAAACTATCTAATGGGGTCGTTTTCGAAGCGATCAGCCTCATCGTCATCAAAAGAAGATGGTCTTCGCTTGGTTGACGATGGAATGGATCGCTCCGAACACGTTACCTTAAGTTAGTCTTTGTTTTTAATTCATTGATGTGGTCGTTTCGTCCATTCTTTTACTCACCAGATATGCCTGCTGCTTTTAAAATCCCAGATGTTTGGTTCTTCTAAACAATTTGCCGGGGATTTTCGAACTTTTTCAATTGAAAATGGGTGCAGGACAATTTATTTTTCTCAAAAGCTGATACTGCCTTTTTGCCAATCTGCAATAGAGCTTTAAATATCTGCAATGCCTTTTTGCAATAGAGCTGTAAAAGCTTGTTTGAAACATACCTGTATGATGATGGTGCTCCTGCACTCTTTGAAGGAGACTTTCTTTGGTTTTGGTTTGTGTGGCCTTCTCCCTTGAAGACCTGCAAAGACAATTAATAAACAAATAATTTAATTAGGTACCTACCTAAATAAAGGTAAACTAACGCAAATTCAGGTTAAAAACCTTCTTGAATCAGGGGTGCAAAAATGCCCAAGGCATACACGATCTTGGCAAGATCCATTTTTCGTCCTATCGCCATGAGGTCAAAGTCGTCTTCAAATTGCAGAGAATCTAAATCACACCCCCCAGAAAATCAGATCCATATCAAACAGATGATTATGATCCAGGAAATATGATATCCATGTGACGTTTTAAAATCTAAGATTTTGGACCGAAAGATCAGTTCTGGACGGCAGTCGTCCATGAGCCGGTACTGGTTTTCCGTCCACCATCCCGGATCGCAGGATCCTCCACTTTTTGCATGCCTGGTTCTTGTTTACCATTTCCAAGGGTTTTCTAGGTTTATGTCAATGTTTTGAAGGCTTTCTTCAGTGACAGAAGCCCATGGGCCATGAGCACCCCGTTGCAGCCTGCGGCAAGCCACAAAAGTTGGGTTTGCAGTGGCGTCCGCGGCAATTCCCAGGGACAGCTTCTGTCAGGCGGTTCGGGAGACGGATTCTCTCAATGGCCGAAGTATCCAACAAAAACAGGTTCAATGAATGCAGAAGATTTGTAAGTAGGTATTTCCGAAAATTCTTGAAATTCAAGGATTCACGGTCCGTTTTTGGAAATCAGGTTTCAAGGTTACCCTAAAAGCTGAATCAGATTCAGGTTTGCGGGTAACCTGCCTGAATGAAGAGATAGATGCTCTGTGAACGCATCACAATCCCCAACATGGACAACATCTTCGAATTGAAACAAAAAAGTGGTTTCCCAAAGCATAGTTGATGCTACATCAAACACGTTTTTCAATGTCTAGTTAGCCTAGGGACAAATGGCACGGAATTATCGTGCACAAATTTTCAAGCAATGGAACATCTCAAAGTGAATCGAAGGGCCACGGAGGTTCAGGAAAAGATGAAATCTCTGTGTTCCAGGGTGTCGTCTTTTTAAAGCATTTTCACGTTTGTTGAGGATATAATCTTTTTTTTCTTCAGGTATTTATTAAGGGCGTCGTATTTCAACTATTTTCAGATCTGATGCCTGCAGAAACATTTCATCTACTCCTGCCTGAGCATCCTATTCTGCAGAGACGGCTAGGAAATTGCTCCAATAGGGTTTTGGACGTTTAACATTGTTCTCCGGTACATTTCCTCCACCTTTTTTTTTTGTAACAATCATCAGGTAATTGATTAA
>JASGXE010016213.1:0-10516 GCA_030068105.1 Sinentomon sp. SZTP_YWyxl
TGCTCGCCCAACAGAAATGTTTGGTTATTTGTTTGTTGCGCGGAAAACTCGAGACAACGGCAGGTCAATCTCTTGTACACCTTTTGCAGGACAGCGCGAAGCAACCTGCAACTCAGTGCTGTTCGACAGCCAGCCTATTCAATTACCGAAGCCGAAAGTCATCCCACCTTTTTACAAAAATGCTGCAAACTCTGTGTTCTAACGTTTGCCAGTCTAAGCAACATTCTCCCTAAAACACAAATCCAACCAACTATTCTAAACTGTTTACTTGCTCAGTCTTTCGGTTTTCTGCCAAAACAATTAAGAGTGTTTGAGTTTTCCGCCCCTGTTTAGAGGGGCAGAAATCTGACAGCATTTGCAGGATGACGCACAGGGACTGTAAACGACATCAGCGCAGTAAAAAGACAAACAAGGCAGACGTTTTAGAGAATTTACAGCCACGCTATTTGGATCCATTTTGTCGTTCTCTGTACAAACTCTTTACACAAACTCGATTATTTCTATCTTGGATTCCCACTACGTGACTCCGTTGCACTACTTTCTTCGTCACTACTGCAGAAATCGACGTCTGTGTCACTTCGCTCCATTTCCGCCAAATTCATTTTCGCCCTGGCAAGGATGGAATTTTGATTTCTACTATCACGGTGTCGGGAATGTTTTCCCTTGCGTTTCGCAATCTCATTGTTGCGCTTCATCAGAGCGTCGAACGTGGTCCTCAACGGGGGAAGGGTGGATCCGCCGAATCCCATCTGGCACACCGGCTCACTTTGCTTCCTGGGTAGCGGCACAGTGTAGCCGAGTGACACGGCTTCGATGTGTGTCCTCGACAAATCGGGATTGGAAGACAGGCCATTATGCCGATCGAAAGGATGGGTTCTGCGGTCAGGCATTCTTGACAAAGGGTCATGTATGTGCCGCCTGTGAGAAAATGGATCGCTGTGATGCTTGGTCGTCGGGTTGGCCTCGAAGCGTTCGCTGCCACCCGGACAATCGGCAAATGCACCCTGTTCATGAGCTCGATTGAAATCCTGAAAACAAAAGAAAAGAAAATCTGCTGTCGAAAACAGACCTGAAAAACTTTAATACTTCCATTTCATAAACGAAAACCATGTAAGGCCATTTGCCGCAATTTGTCAATCTCCCCATTAATATCACTTGGCATGCGACAGCGGTCTTTTCCCAGACCCAGGTATCCATCGTGATTTCTTACGGGAAATTTAAAGTAGGTCGAGTTTTGTATGATTTCCGGCAAACGACTTGTTTGAAGCCTTTTCACAACATCGTTCAAGACATCACCGCATCGTGTACCTTATTCAACTTTAAGATACCAGTAAACTGACCAAAAACCAACACTTTTTTCGCTTCAAACTCCTCCGTTTCAATATGCAATGAAACTCAAAGATTCCTGTGCAAAATCGGTGGTCTTCGATCGGGTTTCCAGATATTGCAGAAATTCCCTTTTCTCTCAAAACATACTTGAGAGCATTCTTAGTTTCTGTCTTCAAGTGAAACAATGTGAACTGTCCAGAGAACAAAATGGAACTAGAGAAGCACAGAATCTTCACCAAAGATCGGCGGCAACATGTTCAAAAAAGGGGAAACATTGTTGTCACAGAACTTTCCACCAAACACTTTCCAACTTTCCAAGAATACTCCACAGAACGTTTGGCAAATGTTTTTTTTTTTTTAAAAGCCATGCCGACTGATGTCTTTGATGGTGTGAGGAAACCAAGCACTGATTGAGATTGAACCCTGCGGTGGAACGACAATTCAGACCTTCTGTGAGAGTATAAGCGCCTACTGACGAGAAAATGGTGACAAGGAAATTTATTAGGTAATCATGTCGTATGCGTACTACCGTCGTTTTGATCTGGCAAAACCAGCAATTGCGACTTTCGCTGTAGCACACCATCACCGCATTTGCGCTTTTATCAGATTGATTGCATGGGCCGCGGGGTGAGCAAATATGAACTTGAGCAATTTCGGTTTTCGAATTTTCGGTTTGCACCTGCGAGAGAGTGTAGGTACTCGTATACCTATCCAAAAATAACCTGCGCCACTCTAGGTCAGAGTCGCGAGTGTGAATTAAAATCACACGCACAGGTAATGACCGAGATTCTTCGTGGTTTTTCTTACCTGTTTCAGGTATAAAGAAAGGCCGCTTTGGCATGACGTCACATCTTGATATACAACAAGACAATATGCAAAAATAGGAATGTTAAAGCGACACCCTTATTGGGCCGTGCGATTTGACGAAGTTATACGTATCATGTCGAGGTCAGGGCCGCGGCCCGTTCAACTGCCGAGGACCATTCCGGAAAACACATTTGATGCATATTTTTTACGGGACATGAATTAGAGTTTCCAATGAGAAATGTGCAAAATACCTACATAAAGAAAAGGAACGCGCGAAGAAAACATAAAAAGGAACAAAACAGGTAAATACTTGTTGATTGACTCGCTTCAACCAAACGGAATGACGATTTGCAACTTTGCATAACTGGATAATCCAAAGATGGCCCTGTTTGGTTGGAATCGGTCGATGCCGCAAAACGAGAAAAAAATAAAAATCAAGCCGAGTCGAAATATTGCAGGCACTCTACACGATGATGAAAAAACGAGCAACGTAATTTGCGCAAAGTTGGAGCGAAAGTCGCAATCGGTTCTTTTGGTCCTGCCAAAGGAAGGTAGTACGCATACGACATGATTACCATTTATTAAACATCCTACAAGTGCATGATCCGAAGTGGGACGTGTTCACTTTTTGTTGAACTCTGATAATGCTTTCCTGAACGGGATGATATTTTGTCTGAAATGTGACACCTCAAATCCTATTTTTTGTCTGTTTCTTAAGTTCTGTCAAACTTATAAGTGGGCATCAGTCAGGCGCATATCCGCCAGTCCTCCACGTTCAACAAAATTTTGTGGCAGGAAGAACAGCAAACACGAGTCTCTTAAAATTTAAAATATTTTTGCAGTGGTTTCTATCATAACCTGATATCCAGGCATCTTTTAGCATAATGATTGCAAACGGTACCTTTCTTTCACAGTTCGCCTACTCGAGGGGAAACAATGCTAGTAAACGTTTAAACCGGAGTTACCGTAGGAGCGTTACGGACACTTCTTATTTATTATTATTTTTTCTTATTATTCAATTCTAGTCAACATGCATGACACGTCATATAAAATAAGAACAATGTGATCAAATGAAGTAAAAAAAAAAAAAAAAAAAAAAAACAAAAATTAAGCAAGGCAAGTGATGGCAAAGAGTTGGTGGTAAACGGTTTCGGAAAGAGAACAGAAAAACAGAAACAGGAGGCGAAAGAAATCGAAAAGTCTCGCAAGCTACGTATTCAGTGTAACTCGGTGTTCACCACATTGAAGAGACATGCGCAAGTGTTGTTCTAGGTGGCATTAGTGAAAGGGGTGGTCCAGAGCGTTCCAGTCTCTTGTAGTGCGTGGGAAGAAGCTATGAAAGTATGGGTTAAACCTTGACAGGGGACCGCGGATATGAATATTTGCATGGGTTCTACGTGTAGCCGTTTTCTGAAAGGAGGGCGGTAACAGAAGGGTTGAAGCACCTGCCACAACATCCGAGAAAAGGGCAAGTCGTCTGTTTTTCCTTCTCTCTGTCAGTGAGGTCAACTTGCCTTACGATCATTTCTGCGATCCTTGGGGCTCCCCGGTTGACGTCGTCGTGACTGATCCTTCTCAGCAATTCCAGAAAGCTCTCCAAAAACGTTCTGGGTTTGGCGTTTATCAATTTTATTCTGCATTTTTACGTTTTGTGTCAGACTGCTTGTCGATGACAGACCGAGATCGGCGTCAAGATCGATCAACGCCGTTTCATCAGCAATTCCGGAGGACGTTTGTTCATTATTCGGACGGCGGGATCTGCTCTCTGTCAAAACCTTTTTGCGATTTTGATGAACTATCAATGATTCCGTATCACCCTCACTACCCGAACTGGGGCCAAGCCCATCATCCTGCACTTCCTCCGAAGCAAACTTTTCTTTGGAGTTCTTTTTCTTCACTCTTGCTGGCTTTTGCCGGGAATGATCAATCCGTGGCAAATTTGTCGGCAAGACAGGACCATTGGAAAACGAAATCTGAAAAAACGGTGTAAAATCCAAAATGTTTAAAATCGTGGACGTGGGAAAGTGTCAGAAGGCAGGCGCACCGTTTAAGCAATGCCTAATTTCAAGTGAAAAGATCAAATTTCGCCAGAGAACGTGCCATGCCATCTGAAGACTTTGTCTATCATTGCATGCTCTCAAACTTTTTTGCATACCATTGGGTTGACTTTCCGAAGTTCCTTTGTCTCTATCATAGTCAGTCGAACAAGAACTGTTATCGATTTCTTTTGTTGTCCTTTCAAGACCCGCGACGCGTTCAAGCCTTCTTTAACGCGTTCACGGGTATTGGTTCCCATGGAATTCTCATGTTATCGTTCAGCAAGTTCCTGTTTCCACGTATTTTGCGATCATTTATTGCAACCTCGTGAACTTGAATTTGTAACGCTCTGCGTTTCTACTCCATGGGATGAGGTACCTTGATTTCATTACGCTGTTCGGTGTTATGATCAACCTTAAACGGCATCCTGTTCAGCAGTCGATATATGCATCTAGGTGTACGTGTTTTGCAACCATTTATTGTAGCCCCAAAACTAAGATTTCTTGGATCTAGGTTACCATTCAACGTCATTCTCATTTCTTTCGTAGGTTACTGATGTTCCCAAAATCTCCCTTCTTTCAGGAGTCGATCTTTGAATCCTCGAATTATTTTTCTGACATGCTATACATGCTACAGTTGACGAGATGACATTTCGCTCGTTCTGCATTTATGCTCCGAAAATCGAAGTTCAGATCCATCATTCAGGAGATTCAGAAGTTCGTGCATCCGGCACCTCAGCGAGAGTCTGCTTCTTTTAAACTCAAGAGCTCGTTCATCTCTCATTAACGGTTTTGACCAGTAATTCGAAGTGCTTTCGTTGTTGCCTTTCATTGGCTCCACAACTCAATGTTCTGTCTGTTTGGCGATGGTCACGTAATTCGCTCAATTTTACGTGAGATGTCTTTACCGCTACAACTCAAGAACTTACTTTTCTCTCGCTCGGTAATCCATCCTGAGGACCTTTTGATTTTCTTATGTTGTTCTCGGAACTGATGTTTACCCGCTGCAACTGACCGAGGATGTTGGCGAGGCTTGCGTGATCATTCACCTGAGCCAGGTGTAGAGCGGATTGCCCAAGGTCATTCATTTGTTCTGAAAATGAATAACGAGCATTTAAAAAATATTCGTGGATTAAGCGTGGACTACAAGCAATTGTAAGCAAATTCTCCTCGGCAAATATTCGTGGACTAAATGTCCTTCAAGAAATGGCATTTGGCTCGCAGCGGATTTGGAACAGGATGACTGAGATTGCAATTTATCTCACGTAGATTTTCTCGCCCACCGACAGCTCTCGCAAAATATTCTGCAAAAGTGCAAAGTTGGCAGCGTGCGTTAGGGCTGATCGGAGAAAGAAAAACAATTTGAGCAAAATGTTTACACCAATTACAGTTTTTACACCAATTGTTCTGTTTGCCCTAATTATTGGTCATCAATCTGGGTTGAGTGTACCACACACAATATGCATCCCTAGCAGGCATCCCGGCAATGGTGAAGTAAAAATATTATCAAAAGCCCAAACAAACACGGTTGGAAACACAAAAACTGCTCACATGTCGAAGCTTCGGTGAAAATCAAGATGCATACTCTCGAGTTTGCAGGTTTTCCGCATCCCATGATAATCCATTTCCCCACACAGAAAAGGAAAAGAAAATTTCTCCAGCACTGATGTCAATCTTTTTCTGTAGCAGTCATATATTTTTCAGTTACCAAAGCTGTGACCTTTGTTGACACTTTCATCAATGCCGGTCAGCATAAATCGCGAATAAATCCTGAAATTAAAAGCGAGCGTGCAATTGCATGCATGAAATGTACCTACTGACGTAATAATTACCCAAATGTTCGCTGAACAATACAGGCACTTTTCTTAGCGAATTAACAATTAGGGACACCATATCCTCGTATCCGAAAGCACATGCGTACATCAACGCTGTGTTACCCTCGTTATCCTGGATGGTGACATCTATTTTATTCTGAAAACAAAAAAAAACAAACGAAAAAAGTTAATCGAGAAAAATTGAAAGCTTTAAAAATCGTCTCGAAGAGTTTTGGTCAAATATTTAGGTCCTTTTTATCAGGATTGGTTTGAAAACAAATACAAAATCTCGAAATAAGTGAAATAAGTAACAATAAGTTATAATAAAAAATAAGTATAAAACCTCGAAGATAATGGAATGCAATGACGAAGTTTATTTACTCTGATTTAAACTTGACATAAACCATAAAACGTTGCTGGGTTTATGACTGAATGATTCTTGCGTTTATGTCTCCCCATTATATTCCCATAAACATGTAGGCCCATGTTCATTTGGATAATAGAAAAAAACTAACGGCAAAATTCATTCAGAATCTCACCATTCCACCCAAGCATAAATGACATGACACACCAATTATCGATGGTACAACAAAGCACAGATATCGCAAACGAGTGAAGAATTAAAAAAATGATGCTGCCATAATAGGCTAAAAAAAAGGACCACAGAAAATGCGAACAACCGCAGGAAAAAGTACCTAACAAACCAATAATAAGTAGTATCGCAAACGTGGTCAACAATCCAATACCCACCAACAATCCAGCAATTTTTCCTACAAACAATCTTACACAAATTTAAACTAACGTCCTCGCTTGCTACGCCATGATCGCGTGAGTTCATTTCCCGCAACCGTGTACGAGTTATTTGTTTTGGATTGTCATTTTTGGCAAACAAATGAATCGGCAAAACAAGCGACCTGATATAATGTGAGCAAATCGCGACCTTTCCTAGAACGCTGCTCTCATTTATCTAGCAAATAAAATACCTACCAATAATCCTTACGGCGATTTCGGAACAGGCTGATATTTTCTGAATGGCTGTGAATTTTGAAATTTATTTCATATTTCGATTGAAACGGGGACGTCATCAGGTGCTGGGTCATCTTTAACTTATGGTGAAACGTCAACCAACGACCAACACGGCGTGTCCCTAAAGTTGTTTGCCATGCCTTGAGGGCATCCAGCTGAGGCACCTCCAAGACCAAATTTTAATCTGACTTCTTGGAGAACCCCCGAAAATTTACGTGGGAACTGCGGAATTCGTATAGGGTGAGACCTTCCGTTTCTTGTTTTTCAAACATTCTTGCTTTGTCAGCCGACTGCCTAGCGACAAAGCCATGCCCACCTACTGATATTACAGTAGATTATACCTGAAAAGAATGACTTGGAAACTTGTGTAAAATTCGATGACAATTTAAAGACACCAAAAATTCATTATAAACCAAATTGTATATAGCAAGAATATGACAAAAACCACTGGCTTACAGTGCAATCGGAAGGTCACTTCGTGCTTTTTTGTCATTTCCGTTGCCTTACGATTTGATTTACAGTAAATATTTTGGTATCTTCAAAAATGTCGTCAATTTTTACAGTGTTTGGTCCCATGTGATTGAAGGACAAAAGGTCATCCCATATTTTCGTCTTAGAATTGCCTTGGAAGCTACTTACCAGGTTTGGCAAACGACTTACGGGACACACTCATCGGCCTACAATTTTCATAATGCAATGATTCTATAACTTTTATCCTGAGAATATATAGGACTCCCAATAGCAACGAAAGCCTACTGTGCAAGTTGGTATGTCATGCAAGCCTAAAACACGGACTTCATCGTAAAGATAGCATATGACTGTAGGCTTAATTATCAGTCACGCAAGCAAAATTGAATTGCTGACCAGTCTAGGTACAAGAGACAATTCAGCAGATTAAGAAATACTTACATAGCACTCGAGTGGGCTTGCAAGGAACATAAACCTTTATGCCACATCACCGAAAAGAACGGGCTAACCAGCCTTACAAAGCGGTCACAAAATTAGAGAAACATCCCATTTCGCCCTTCCTCCACTTTTCGAAAAGGTTCCACTTGAGACTCAAGGAGGTCGATATTGAGACATTTCATTCTCGGAATTAAATGGGTCTCTCAAAATTCCGCGGAAAATAATGATGTTTGGTGAAGTGCTTCACGTCTTGCTAGAGATCTTTTGCGGTGATTACCGCCATCCGGCAGTGGTCCAGAAGCCAATTCACAACCACCATGAGCTTGATCTCCAGCGCATTGCAAAAAATTCCCCAGACATAGCAAACCTATTTTAAGTTTTTCCAAACATGACAAACTTACTTAAAGTGTCAAAAAAGCAAGAAAATAAATTTATGCTGATGGAAACAAATGGAGCGGTGACGGAACTTAAAAACCAAGCCGTAGACTGTCGGTAAAGTCGACAGAAATTTCACCGACCCAGTTTGCAGCACACGGAAAATCAACGAAGAGTCGGAAGCTCGATGTTTTCAAGGCCAGTTTTACTAAACATGCAAGAAATTGTTGCGACCACTGCATTCGCTGTTTATGATTTTCACCTTTTCTTCCTTTGCCACGCCCAGAGCAGCGGAGGTTTTACTGCAGTTTCGTTGTGTGGACACCACTGAAAAACAAAAACAAAGTCGCGACGGGCGGGACGCTTTCCATTTACTAAAAGGTGGGCTTGAAAATGGCATAGGTACTTCCGCTCTAATTGCAGCCAAGAAATAACTCTGCTGTACTCATTGGAAAACCCACTAACCTAGGTGGTGCGGATCTAATCACACTGGAAAATGTGAGAAAAGGGCTGAGAACTTTTCTTAATGAAAATTTGAAACCAATAATGACGGCGTCCTCAATTTTGAAGATTAATATTTACGACAGTCTAAAAAAATCAACAAAAAAAAACCTATCCCGTCATTGCCAGCTGGTGTGCTCCGTGATTTTACAGGTACCAACTCAACGGTATAAGTAACATCGTCAATGGCATGTTTTTGATGTGTGGACCCTGGCTTGAATTGAGCTAAGTAGTTTTGGGATTAAATTTGTAGGATGATTCCAAGTTTTGCCTAAGTCAAGTTGAGCAACCTTTTCTGAACAGCAAGCCTGCGTTAATTTCTTTTTAATTGGAGCCGAATAACACGCGCTGAGACGTGTAAATTAACTCGATGCAGAGATCGCAGTATGGTCAGGATTGCGTGGAATAACCTTCACATGCCTTGTGTCAATAAAATGGCGGAAACGTGATGAGCTGCGACTTCACGGAAAACCTTGGGAAAGTTGAAAACAAATTGTTCAACATGTCGGAAAAACGAAGACACAAATGCCTGCCGACATTGTACTGAACGAGGTTGCACCTTTGCTCTGTGATAAACTTAAAACTAACCCAACCCAAACCTAGCCTAACCTTCTAACCTCCTAATCTCCAAACCTAAACTAATCTGAACTAGCCTTCACGGGCACGGGGAAACCCCATTTCAAGTCTCATTCGTGTACTGAGAAATCTTCTTGGACTGCCATGCCAGAGGACAAGGCATCCAAATGATGTTCATAAAAATGTCCCGAAAAGTGTTGCTTTAACTGTCATTCATTAAACGAACAGTGTTAGTGAAATGGACGAGTCAATCAATACTCGTAAATGTCGCCCGCATTGTCCGCATTCTAAAAAGCAATATAAGAGTAAGCAATAAGCAATAATCCAGTTTATTCCTATACGATTCCACCATTTTATTCGCTATTCCCGGCAGCAAACTACCGTACCTATCAGCTCTGATAGATGTCGATTTAGAGGCGCAGGACAACACAAAGGCTTCTTTGTTCGAAGCCTGCATGCTTCCATAAGGCATGGAAATCGCATTCATTGAAACTGCAACTTGCACGCAACACAACACAACAAATACGTGGCTTGCCTGCACAACCTTCGACAACCCTGGCTGAAGGACTGCAAGGTCGATGGATTTGGAAGTACGAGTAGAGATTCACAGGAATTTCCTTTCATTTCTCCGCCATTCAACCTCATCGTAGGCGGCGGTCCTATTCCGCATTCCGTTATGAAAGACAGTCAAATGTTGAGTCAATTTTCTAAGTTGCATTTTGCAATGGAAAAACTGTCACGGGCCTTCGGCTGGATTAACGACAGGACAGGGCATGATTAATGCTGAGGAGCGGGTCGAATCCAAAAACGCGTCACTCTCCAATTCTTCAGTCTTTAAGAGACAAATGGAGCGTACTTATTCTCTACTCAATGCATCCTCAGAAAAGGCACGTTTTTAAAAACATGGGATACAAGCATACAGTTGTGGATGCCCGCCTCCTTTTCATCTTCTCCAAAGATCATTTGTCTTTCAAAGCAAACCAAATCGTCTTCTAACTTTTTCAGACGGAAGGCTCAGGTCAGGTTTGGAGGCTTAGGTCAGGTTAGGTAATGACTACCTAAATAACATAGTTAAATGGGCTGTCAGATTTTTAGCAGGTCTTGGAAAAGCTATGGCAAACGCAATGATTGTTCTTTAGATCACAA
>JASGXE010016214.1:0-10516 GCA_030068105.1 Sinentomon sp. SZTP_YWyxl
AATGCTTCTGAACCCCGGTTGAAAATGTTCCGAATGGGCACGTGGCCATATACAGGCAGGTCCAATTGACTTTTAGACGTCCTAATCTGCATGCCAATAGATTGGCCTGGGAGACCCGAAGCTTTGCTTTTGCATCAGGAAGGTCGCAAAGTTAATTAATGCTGATAGACTTCTCTCAACTGGAGGTAATGACCCCTGACTCAAAATGTCGATATTGTAACACTCCACGGCAAACTTTTTCGTACGTGGCATTTCATTAATAACTCGCTATTTAGAATCAATGGCAACAAGCGGCGCTAAAACCATTCGTGCAAGGCGTGAAACTGCATCAAGTCCCGTTGAAATTTGCTGCGGCCCCTGTATGTATACTACTAGCCAGGTGTTTGAAATTTCTCGAATGTTTGAAGAATTTTGGCGGACTCCACGTAGAATATCCTTCCGGATTTGGTGTCACAGACATTGTGGAAGCAGACTTACTCGAACGAGTGCCTTGCTTGCTGCACCTTGTCGATAACCAAAGAGGGGGTTCCTTTTAAACGTCACTTTAGTTTCTTAAATCAAGCCGGTTTCAGCTCAAGCGAAGTTCGCTTTAGCAGGGTCAAAAGAGAAATAAGTCAGCGATGCGACCAAGAAACGGCCGTTTGGATGGTCTTCTGCTGAGAAATGTCTCCTGCAGGTAACGTTTTCCAGATTACGAAGTCTGAAGTCAGCAAAAACGGTTGGCAGCCGGATACGAGCAGCCTGAGCGGTTGTCGCAAATTGGCACAAAGGCTCTTCTGTGCAGGTACGAGCTGACCGAAGGGCCGTTGACACAAGAGAAATTATACTGCAGTTTATATTCGTAAGGTCTCTTTTTATGGGGTTTATGAGGCTTTTAGACTAGTGGCGCAGCCACTGTCGCCCTTATCGGTGACGCAAATACTTCCGCCTTCGTCTCTACGAGTAAACCTGTACGAATCGATATTTTTTTGTATTCGGAACATTCTCGTTGGGCATAACTTTATATTAATTTTCAAATTTTTCCTGTTATCAGTTATGAAAAATGGTCCTGATTGCACATTTCAAAGCTGCAAGAGGTCTGGAAGTGCCCAATAATTCATGTCGCAGGTATTCAAACGCTCAAGGCTGCAAGAGGTCTGGAAGTGCCCAATAATTCATGTCGCAGGTATTCAAACGTTCAAGGCTGCAAGAGGTCTGGAAGTGCCCAATAATTCATGTCGCAGGTATTCAAAAGTTCAAGGCTGCAAGAGGTCTGGAAGTGCCCAATAATTCATGTCGCAGGTATTCAAACGTTCAAAGCTGCAAGAGGTCTGGAAGTGCCCAATAATTCATGTCGCAGGTATTCAAAAGTTCAAGGCTGCAAGAGGTCTGGAACTGCCCAATAATCATGTCGCAGGTATTCAAAAGTTCAAGGCTGCAAGAGGTCTGGAAGTGCCCAATAATTTTATAATTACGTACTTCAAAGGTCTCTATCATTGACTCCGACGATTCTATCCATTCCTGCCATAATTGACTGCACGTACAGGAGTTCGTTAACACAAACTCCAAGCTCCATTTATAGAATCAACAGAAACACACAAGTAAATCGCGACACTCGTGTGGATAAGTCCTATTGAAATTAGATGGCCCCAGCATTTGCCATCAGGCATTTGCAATTTCTCCCATGTTCTGTCAATTCAGGCGGGGCCAGTATTTGTGGGTCTGACTTGCGAAGTGAAAAACGTTTTTGCACTGTTTGTGGAGGTGCAATCTCAAGTGCAAACTCCACCATTTTGGAATTGGTTTGGTTTCCTTTTCCCATGGGCCTGAATTTCTACGCTAGTCATTTGACGGAATGTCTGAAGCCTAATGCTTTTTGTCGGGATCGAAAAACATGTTTGAATCCCATGTCAGCAAAAACAAAAACGACAGGGGCTTCAACAGGCGGTGAAAATGCATCTTTCTGACATAATTTTTTTTCCAATCCACTTCCGCGGACCAGGAGCTCGCAACAGCCAATCACGTCGTCTCAAATTGTGACGTCATCAATTTTGGGATTTTTGCCTTGCCTCCGCTTTTTGCCATTTGACGTGTTTGCCACCGCTTCGCAACTCTTTCTATTCATACACATAGGGCTGCAATAGGGTTAGGTTAGGTCAGGTTAGGTTAGGTTAGGTCAGGTTAGGTTTGGTTAAGTTAGGTTTTGAAAATTGGTTGTTGAAATTGGCTGGAATTCCCAACAACCAATCAGAGACGCGTATGCGGAAGTGGATTGGAAAAAAAATATGCATCTTTCTGAGAGATTCCTGATTGGCCAAATTGGTATTTTCCTGAAGCAGCACGCGTTAAATTACTATAGTGCGTGTGATTGAATGGACATGAAAGTGGATATTTTGAACTTTTGCAGCTGATGGTAAATCGGCGAATTATCGCCAACAATCATTTTGCTGTTCACATTGCTATACGATGTTGCTAAAACGAGTTCGCAGTCAGCACTAACTAGATTCTGTCAAAATCGCATCAGAGGATATTTTCTTCTTCCTACGCCACTCTAGCGGTTGCAGTGTAGGTACCCTATAGCGCCAGTTCATTGATATTCCTGGGCACACCTGCGAGCTTGCAGCCGCGGAAACGCGCAAGCACGCCTCCGAATCCGGCTTGGCATGTATTGCATTTCAACAGCACCGCCTGTACTCTAGCGTGAAAAAGATAGCCCTGCTATATATCTGTCTCTATTCGTATAGCCGTTCCCGCCCTAAAATCGATTTCTGAAATGTCTAAAACATAGCTTGTCTATAGGTACTAGAGTAGATATGCAGGCACAGCATACTGGATGGAGGAACAGCACTGTTCTCATTAGTGTATTGCTGTAATAAAAGTGAAACTTAGGTTCTGGAGTTTGAAAGGATAAGGAAATGGATAACAGTTTAGGAGTTGAGAATGATATTATAAGGGTGTGAGCGATTTTGTACAAGGTTGACCGTTGCCATTCACTGAGAGTTGATGAAAGTTGATGAAAAAGTTGATGATAAAAATATCAGCAGTGGATGATAAAAAAATATCAGCAGTTCATGATAAAAATATCAACAGTGGATAATAAAAATATCATGAGTTGATGGTAAAAATATGAGCAGTTGATAACAAAGATATCAGCAGTGGATGATAAAAAACATCAGCAGTTCATGATAAAAATATCAACAGTGGATGATAAAAATATCAGCAGTTGATGATAAAAATATCAGCAGTTCATGATTAAAATGTTCACAGTAGTGGATGATAAAAATATCAGCAGAAAAAAATATCAGCAGTGCATGATAAAAATATCAGCAGTTGATGATAAAAATATCAGCAGTGGATGATAAAAATATCAGCAGTTCATGATGAAAAATATCATAGCAGTGGATGATAAAAATATCAGCAGAAAAAAATATCAGCAGTGGATGATAAAAATGTCAGCAGTTGATGATTAAAAATATCAGCAGTTGATGATAAAAATTTCAGCACTTGGTGATAAAAATATAAGGATTGGATGATAAAAAATATCAGCAGAAAATATAGCAGTTGATGAAAACAATATCAGCAGTTGGTGATTAGATAAAACATATCAGCAGTCATGAAAATGATATCAGCAAGTATAAAACAAAGCAGTTGATAAAATGATGATGAAAAAATATCAGCAGTTAGTGGTATACAAATGTCAGTAGTTGATGATAAAAATATCAGCAGCGCAGTCACCAGCAGAAAGAAAGCCAAAATGCATGCTGCCAAATTTTACGAATTTTTCCGATGTGCGCATGAAATTCATCGGTGAAATGTAAAACTTTAAACGCGGCATTTTTAGAAAGGTCTCGGGTTAAAATTTTGGTCGGTAGTCTTTTCTGGATCACTCTGTAAGAACTGCCTGAATGTTAAATGGGACACCCATGTATTTGCAAGCTATAGAAATGAATTTCGAGATGAAAATTAGAAGCGATGTGGAAGTAATGGTTGCGTATATGGAGGGCAAAGTTGCAGTGTAAAGCCATTGCCGTAAATATAATGGGTAAT
The DNA here is from genome assembly GCA_030068105.1 of Sinentomon sp. SZTP_YWyxl. Taxonomy (NCBI): domain Eukaryota; kingdom Metazoa; phylum Arthropoda; class Protura; order Sinentomata; family Sinentomidae; genus Sinentomon; species Sinentomon sp. SZTP_YWyxl. Next base: position 4,027 of record JASGXE010016214.1, read on the forward strand.
GCAAAAGTACTGTGGCCATCTTTTGTACGGTCTTTTCCTTATATGGTGTTCCTCATATGGCATTCATTGCAACATATCCTCCACATCAAAATCCTGATAGCCAAAAATTTCTTGATCGATCCACAATCGACACAAAGTAAAAATTCTTAAAAACGCCAAAACATATGCTCTGAGGGATTTTAGTGGCAGATACTGTGACGAGGGATTTTAGTGGCAGTGACGAGGGACTTTCAGTTCACCCTTGTGAACAGTTCCTCACAATGGGTTCTACCGATCCGAAGTGTTTATGAATATGTGCGTATGCCCGTATGGAATAATATTAGCTATTGAAATTTTCAATTTAGTAACAATTGCCGAATGAAAATCATCAGGCTATACTTAGAATATACCTATCTACTTGGGATGTGATAAAGATACTGCAGTTCTTATACAACGTGGGCCAAGTCGTGATTGCGCAGACCTCATCGCCAAGACCGTCTTTCCATTGAAAAATAATTTACTGTTTTAGAATCGAACCGAGTTACCGACTGTCAAAGGATGGTTTAAATGGATATTTTAAGATCACGCCTTTCAAAATACTGAATATTGAATACACACTGAAACAACCACACCGTATAAGAGAAAGACTGAGTTAACCAGCACTGCGACACAATAATTGTATCCTGGTCAAAATGGCTTCAGAATTGAATGAAAAAGCAAAAAATCTAAGTTTTTTAATTGGTTTATACTGTGTTCATTTTTCTTCAAGTAAATATGATCCTCAATTCTGTTTATTTTTTTCTTTCAACCTTTTTGTTGACGTGCGTTTCCTTCAAAAATCGGACTCAGTTCAGAAAATTAATTGAAAAGACCTTCCGAAACAACTGAAAATCCTCCTCAGTGTGAGTGTGATCAACGGGCATTACCAGGCATGTAAGCATGGCATGCACTGTTGAGCTGGCTGGACATGCTATTCTTCCCCATGACCCCGAACTGAGTGTGATGCATATATAGCCGCATTGTGTGCGTAGGTACCTAATTAAGTTTGCAGACAGTGACTGCCAGAATTTATGTGCATGGGAGTAAATAATACAAAGGCTTGGAGAAGAAGGACAATTGAGGGGGCACTGATGCAAAACCCAAAAAAGCTGCCATAACTCGACTCCGGCCGATTTTTTTCGCGATTTCGCAACTGCAGGGGATGTTCGGAACGGGTGTCAGGCTGATTCTACGTTATTTGCAATAAAATCAGTGGGAATCCCGTACCGCGAACACATATTCCAGGGTTTGGGAAGAACTTGGCTAATTCAGGCCTTGAAATGCGACTTGCATTGTTCTCGTCAATGGCCGGGGCTAAAGTTGCTGCCATCGAATTTTGACAGGGCTTTCTACAATTTCTCGCCTTGCACAAATGTCACGGAGCATTTTACAAGTTTTAATTGCAGTTTGTCATCACTCATCATTTTAACCATTCGTATGTCCATTTTTCCATGGCACTTTGCACAATTTTCTCAGATCCCTACTTGGGGTGGTCCTATTTTTTTATTGCACATGCATGTGTCTAGTTTTCCTAGTTTTCGTGGCGCGTTTTTATAATCCTGTATATTTCCACTGGGTAGGTCTCTTTTCTTTTACGAACATGACCAATTATTTCTTGTGGCAAGTGTTTTTCCCTCCTGTGGTGGATTTTTCATGGTGTGTGTCGGTGGGCCACAGGTCCACGGATCTCCTTGCTGTCCAAATTCTTTTTGGTAACGGTCCAAACTCAACATTCCAATCGTAAAAATTCTTTTTTTCTCTTTCACATTCACCAATTTCTTCGTGCAGCAATGTTCCCCTTCTCTTTTGTACACGTACCCAATTTCTTTTTGATTCGCTTCTTTTACTTTCACAATTCGCCAATTTCTTCGTGCTGTCATATTTCCCTGCTCTTTTGTATACGTACCCAATTTCTTTTTGATTCACTTCTTTCTCTTTAACAATCTCCAATTTCTTCATGCTGATGTGCTTCAATTCTCGTTTGAATACGAACCCAATTTATTTTTGATTCGCTTCTTTCTCTTTAACATTCGCCAATTTCTTCGTGCTGTCATGATTTCATTCTCTTTTGAATACGAACCCAACTTCTTTTTGATTCGCTTCTTTTTCTTTCATATTCGACAATTTATTTGTTTTCAATCTCTTTTGAATTCGAAACCAATTTATTTTTGATTCGCTTCTTTTCCTTTCACATTCGCCAATTTCTTCGTGCTGCCATATTTCCCTTCTCTTTTGTATACGTATTACCCAATTTCTTTTTGATTCGCTTCTTTCTATTTAACATTCTCCAATTTCTTCTTGTTGATATGCTTCAATTCTCGTTTGAATACGAACCCAATTTATTTTTGATTCGCTTCTTTCTCTTTAACATTCGCCGATTTCTTCGTGCTGTCATGATTTCATTCTCTTTTGAATGCGAACCCAACTTCTTTTTGATTCGCTTTTTTTTTCTTTCACATCCGACAATTTCTTCGTGCTGTCATGTTTCCCTTCTCTTTTGAATACGTACCAACATTTTTGTTGATTCCTTCTTTTTCTTTCACATTCGCCAATTTCTTCGTGCTATCATATTACCCTTCTCTTTTGCAAACGTATACCCAATTTCTTTTTGATCAGCTTCTCTCTCTTTCACATTCGCCAATTTCTTCGTGCTGTCATGTTTCCCTTCTCTTTTGTACATGTACCAAATTTCTTTTTGATTCGCGTCGTTCTCTTTCGTACCCAGTTGTCAGAAAGGTACATATATCTCAGTATCCCATTTCAAATGGTACATTCTTCCCCTGCATCCAATTTCTATACATGGTATTTTCTTATTCCGCTTCCAATTTCTGTTTGGCAAAGTTTCTTTTCTCTTTGGTGTCAAATTTCTTTTGAATGGTTTGTTGTTGGACTTCTGAGACACGACCAGTTTGTCATGTCCTTCGATGCCTAAATTTTCTACGCAGGTGTTCACTTTTCTTTTTTCTATTTTGTGCCCTATTTCTTACACCGTCTCTGATGTGTTCCCATTTTTACAATGTTCTGCGATGCCTAAATTTTCTACGCAGGTGTTCACTTTTCTTTTTTTGTATTTTGTGCCCTATTTCTTACACCGTCTCTGATGTGTTCCCATTTTTACAATGTTCTACGATGCCTAAATTTTCTACGCAGGTGTTCACTTTTCTTTTTTCTATTTTGTGCCCAATTTCTTACACCGTCTCTGATGTGTTCCCATTTTTACAATGTTCTGCGATGCCTAAATTTTCTACGCAGGTGTTCACTTTTCTTTTTTTATTTTGTGCCCTATTTCTTACACCGTCTCTGATGTGTTCCCATTTTTACAATGTTTGCGATGTCTAAATTTTCTACGCAGGTGTTCACTTTTCTTTTTTCAATTTTGTGCCCTATTTTTACACCGTCTCTGATTGTTCCCATTTTTACAATGTTCTGCGATGCCTAAATTTTCTACGCAGGTGTTCACTTTTCTTTTTTCAATTTTGTGCCCTATTTCTTACACCGTCTCTGATGTGTTCCCATTTTTACAATGTTCTGCGATGCCTAAATTTTCTACGCAGGTGTTCACTTTTCTTTTTTCTATTTTGTGCCCTATTTCTTCACCGTCTTGATGTGTTCCCATTTTTACAATGTTCTGCGATGCCTAAATTTCTAAGCAGGTGTTCACTTTTCTTTTTTCTATTTTGTGCCCTATTTCTTACACCGTCTCTGATGTGTTCCCATTTTTACAATGTTCTGCGGTGCCTAAATTTTCTACGCAGGTGTTCACTTTTCTTTTTTCTATTTTGTGCCCTATTTCTTACACCGTCTCTGATGTGTTCCCATTTTTACAATGTTCTGCGATGTCTAAATTTTCTACGCATGTGTTCACTTTTCTTTTTTCAATTTTGGCCCTATTTCTTACACCCCGTCTCTGATGTGTTCCCATTTTTACAATGTTCTGCGATGCCTAAATTTTCTACGCAGGTGTTCACTTTTCTTTTTTGTATTTTGTGCCCTATTTCTTACACCGTCTCTGATGTGTTCCCATTTTTACAATGTTCTGCGATGCCTAAATTTTCTACGCAGGTGTTCACTTTTCTTTTTCAATTTTGTGCCCTATTTCTTACACCGTCTCTGATGTGTTCCCATTTTTACAATGTTCTGCGATGCCTAAATTTTCTACGCAGGTGTTCACTTTTCTTTTTTCTATTTTGTGCCCTATTTCTTACACCGTCTCTGATGTGTTCCCATTTTTACAATGTTCTGCGATGTCTAAATTTTCTACGCAGGTGTTCACTTTTCTTTTTTCAATTTTGTGCCCTATTTCTTACACCGTCTGTGATGTGTTCCCATTTTTACAATGTTCTGCGATGCCTAAATTTTCTACGCAGGTGTTCACTTTTCTTTTTTCTATTTTGTGCCCTATTTCTTACACCGTCTCTGATGTGTTCCCATTTTTACAATTTCTGCGATGTCTAAATTTTTCTACGCAGGTGTTCACTTTTCTTTTTTCAATTTTGTGCCCTATTTCTTACACCGTCTCTGATGTGTTCCCATTTTTACAATGTTCTGCGATGCCTAAATTTTCTACGCAGGTGTTCACTTTTCTTTTTTCTATTTTGTGCCCTATTTCTTACACCGTCTCTGATGTGTTCCCATTTTTACAATGTTCTGCGATGTCTAAATTTTCTACGCAGGTGTTCACTTTTCTTTTTTTCAATTTTGTGCCCTATTTCTTACACCGTCTCTGATGTGTTCCCATTTTTACAATGTTCTGCGATGCCTAAATTTTCTACGCAGGTGTTCACTTTTCTTTTTTCTATTTTGTGCCCTATTTCTTACACCGTCTCTGATGTGTTCCCATTTTTACAATGTTCTGCGATGCCTAAATTTTCTACGCAGGTGTTCACTTTTCTTTTTTCTATTTTGTGCCCTATTTCTTATACCGTCTCTGATGTGTTCCCATTTTTACAATGTTCTGCGATGTCTAAATTTTCTACGCAGGTGTTCACTTTTCTTTTTTCTATTTTGTGCCCTATTTCTTACACCGTCTCTGATGTGTTCCCATTTTTACAATGTTCTGCGATGCCTAAATTTTCTACGCAGGTGTTCACTTTTCTTTTTTCTATTTTGTGCCCTATTTCTTACACCGTCTCTGATGTGTTCCCATTTTTACAATGTTCTGCGATCCCTAAGTTTTCTACGCAGGTGTTTACTTTCCTTTTTTTCTATTTTGTGACCAATTTCTTACACCGTCTCTGATGTGTTCCCATTTTTACAATGTTCTGCGATGCCTAAGTTTTCTACGCAGGTGTTTACTTTCCTTTTTTTCTATTTTGTGACCAATTTCTTACACCGTCTCTGATGTGTTCCCATTTTTAGAATGTTCTGCGATGCCTAAATTTTCTACGCAGGTGTTTACTTTCCTTTTTTCTATTTTGTGCCCTATTTCTTACATCGTCTCTGCTGTGTTCCCAGTTCAACAATTCCATTTCCGCATATACAGTTCTGAAAAGGTACATTGTCTGTCTTGCGTGTTACATCTCATCCCTTTGGCGGGCGATCGAAATCGGGGTATAAAAGCCATATATTTTACTTTAAACAGGTACCTATTGGGAAAATGTCCGCTTGGAAGGAGATTAAGACAAAATCGAAACTGGCGGCCTGGTTTTCCGGTCGGTTTGCCTTAAATCTCTCCTGTTGACTTTGAGAAGGGAGAAGTTTGCCTTCCAAACAAAGGCTTCCTTAAATAAATATCCCGATTAGAGTATGGAGCAGGACCTTCCCTGATAATAATTTCATCTTGAACTAATAGACGGTCGTGAGAGGTCATACTTGGAGAAGCCGCTGGTTCATAGCATCTCAAAGTGGACATCCGAAACCCGAGTCATAGATAGCCTCAGAAGACAAAGCGCAGTTCTCATGAACACGGCACAAGCTCGCATTGTGTAAAATGAGGCACCATGTACTTGTTGTTTGCCGGATACAGCAGAGGATATTGAAGAGAACATAGCAGTTAGCCAGTCTAAGATATATATTTTAGCTCATTGTCACGTTCATTCAAGAATAAGAGAAAGGAAATAGATACACAGCGGGTCTACACGGGAGTCTGCAACATTAATAACGTTCTTGAGAATTCCTACTCTCAAGAGGAAATTCTCGCTCTCTCAACTCGAACTAAATAACTTTCATGAATTTTTACAATTATTTGTTTTCCTCCTGATGATGCCTTTCACGAAACCCGGCGAGTGAGGAAAAATCGGTGTTTCCAGTTTCAAAAAATAAATGCCAGGAAATAATGCATCAGAAAGTCGATATATCCGACGTTCCCTACGCCGTTGGGAAAGATGAAACAGAACATTTGCAAAAACCGAATTGGTCAACTTCCACTTTCGCAAATTCCGTAAAATCAGAGCTTCAATATGAAAAAAGCAGAGATTAAGGTGGTCATACGAGTATAGACACAAAGAACAATTTTTCTGTGCGAAGTTTAAAA
>JASGXE010016215.1:0-15730 GCA_030068105.1 Sinentomon sp. SZTP_YWyxl
AATTTTCCGGAAAACAGCGCAGGCACGTGCGATCGCGTCGGCGGAAAGAAGCGAAGTGAACCTTGACCGTCTGCGCAAGGCCAAAATCAAAGCAGAGTTCAATGGCAGCTCGGTTGACAGAGATACCATAACAACAATTTGGTACAAGGGAGAGAGTGTCCCAGTTCACACCAGGAAGATTGAAATCACCAACAATGAGCAGAGGATCTCCCAAATCCGCAGCAAGCCCAAGATTGAACAGTTGCGAAGAAATTTCCTGAAATATTTCAGAAGAAGAATCTGGAGGACGGTAACCACCAATAATGTGAAACGGTTTGTTACCTAATGACTTTAGAACAACAGAGCAGATGAGAAATTCCTGAGAGGAGCTTAGAAAGACAAGCGAAGAATTGAGTGAAGACCGAATACCAACTAAGACACCGCCACCAAATTTGCAGCGATCCCTACGGTAAGCAGTGAAATAAGATGGAAGGAATTCATGAGTACCAATGCTATCATCAAGCCAAGTTTCAGTGAGAACTATAATGTCAGGATCGTGCATTTCGAGAAGTGTCATGAGCTCCTGGGATTTGTTGCGAACGCTGCGGCAGTTCAATTGAAGGACAGAGAGGTGCGAATCAGGAGAGTTTGTCTGAGGGCCACCTGAGTGCAAATAACAACTCTTTTGCACATCGGAAAATTCAGCGAGGGAATCTATGGTAAATGGAGCATACAGGATGGCGAGAGACGAAAGAGTGGAACGAGATTTAGGCTTCTTAAGAGCTAGGAATGAGGTTTTTGGAAGAAGCGCGGACAGTTTCCCAACAGCGAGCTTGAGAAAGGCTGGCATATGCTGCAAAACAGATTCTCAAGAACCCTACTTCCATGATCATTGAGATGCAGGCGATCTCTGGCAAGGAAGTTAGCAGGGAGCCAACAATTAGCATCCAAAAAAGAGATCCCGAGCTGCTGGCAGAGTGCAGCAATTCTGGAGTTCAAGTGATAGAGAGAATTCAGAGGAACGCGATCATTAGCAATGACAGCAGAAAAAATCAACCGGGCATCGGGAAATTGGTTCCTGCAGCTCTGAAAGAGGTCAGACACACGGCCAAGAACAACTTCTGGAGACGCACCACTGAGGAGATCATTTGTGCCAGCATGCACCAGAACTGTTGAGAAGTTTAGAGATTTTGAAATGGTGTTCAATGTGGACGAAATCCTGGAAAGAGTTGCACCTGGAAGACATCGGAATTCAGTTCCTGAGGCATTGCGACGGTTCGAGTGCTTAATCATGGAATCTCCAATGATAAGTAAAGGCTTGGAACCTCTCTTTCTGACATGAGTTGGGGAAGGGAGGTTGGTGGAAGCCAGTGCTTATTTTGTAAATTAAAAGCGGCAGGCACCCAAAATTGTAAAAAGGGCAAGATATCTCAAAAAAGGGCAGTGGGTTTTTTGAAAAGGGCACGTTCCCACGTGGGGCCCACCAAAAGTATAAAGTTCAAAAATAATGTATTTTTCATTTTTCTGACCCCTCCCCCCTTAAGGGGGGCGGGGGTCAAAATTCATGAAAAAAAACAATTTTTTGGCATTTTCGGATTTTTGATTGTTATAGCCTGAAACGTGCTGATTTCAGTGATGTCTTTGTTTTTTCCTCGCTTGTGTAGTTTCGGAGTCGCGGAGGGTTTTGCGCAGTGCTTTTGAGTGCTCCATACGGTCATTTTTCTGCCGCTTGACTTTTTTGAGCTTTTTCTCAGCTCCGGAAGGTGCTCGAAAGCCAAAAATTGGCATACATGCTCGCTATAGTCACGGAACTACAGTTTCTGGGTGTTTTTTTTTTTTTTTCATTTTTCAAGTCAAATGTTGAAAAACTGGCTTCATCAGTCGAAAAGTACACCTTTTTGGACAACTTTGGTGAAAATGGGATCACAAAATATTTTCGCTTTTCCTACAGCATGCACGAAAAGTTTTGCACTCTTTTGTCCAGTTATGTGTGAATAACTTGGGAACCACTTGAGGCAGGGTTCTAAACTTTTGTGTGCAAACTGCCATCCATGACGACCAAATGTGTGCCAAATCGGCCCACAAACATCGAAGTTGGTTAAAACTTAGTGATGGGATGAAATAGACATTTTCGCAATCATGTATCAAAGAGGATTTTTTTTTTGAACGGTTCTTTCATACACTAGGTTAATAAGTGACTTAAATGCTACCTTTAGTCTAGCATACCCAGGTGTTACCTTCGCACTGAATATTTGTTCAGTCCCTCCCATGCTGCCCAACCCCTCTTTGTCCAAAAAAATTACTGAGCTTAACGATGCTCTGGCTACCTGTTGTCAGAATTTGGTCAAGTGAACTCCTCGATTTGCGCCATATTCAGTCCGCTGCTTTGTCTTATGACGGCTTGCATTACTCCAAGCAGGAGCTTTCAAGATTGCATCTGAGCTGGTGCGCTCTATGAACTCTTTTTAGCCTAAAGCCCCACCAGCATTGCCCGCTATCATGTTCTAAGCCACATACCCTACAAAGTAGGCCTGATCCTACAATTCAAGGTATCGGATATGATTTTCCCTTCTTCTTTTTAATGCCCGAAGTCTCTTCCAAAGCGTTATGCCCTACGTCCTGTCCTCGACTCCGTCAATCCAGACTGTGTGGCAATTACTGAGACATGGCTTGACGACTCCTGCAATGAAAATGACCTTCTCCCTGACAAATACATCATATTCCGTCGGGATCGTTCTAGAACTGGTGGAGGTGTTCTCCTTGGGGTGAAGCCCAGTTTGCATCCAAGGCTCCTTTACTGCAGCAAGAGATATGAATTTGTCATCGTATCATTGGAATTCTCCTTCCCTCCAACTCTCATTCTTTTGCTTTATCGTCCCCCAAGTCACCCCCTTGACTCTTTCTCTGCCATCTGTTCAGAGTTTTTTGATGTCATCATTCCTTTTTCTCGAAATCACCCTCTTGGAATCAATCCCCCTTTGTTTGTCCTGGGGGATTTTAACTTGAACGTTTTGCCCATCACTGCTGACCAATCTTATCCGGAGGGACTGCAACGCATATGTGACAGATTTCTTTGCAGCAAGCTGTGGATTTTGTTACTCGTCCCCTTAACCCACTGATTCCCAGTGTTGGTACGGCTATTGATCTTATTTTTCACAGTCCTCAATCAAGCCTTCTCTCCATTACTCCAATTTGGCATCAGTGACCACTTAATGATAAGTGCTCAATTCTCTGTGGAATGCTGCAATCCTCCTCCTATCCCCCTTGCCCCCACCGACACTACTGCGTCCTACTGTTTTGGCAACTACAACAAGGCTGCTGCTGACAGATTCCTAAAAATGGCACTCCTGACTTTTGTAACCTCAGTTCTGTTGACCAACTTTGGAATGAGTTTAAAACAATCTGCAACCTTGCCAATTGAATTGTTTGTGCCCAAAAGGCACATTGTCAGGTGGGAAATTTGTCCTTCCCATCCTGGTTCTCGCCCAAGTTGCGGAAAAAGTACCAAAGTCTGTTGAACCTCTTCTCTTCTTGTGCCTCAAACCAAAAACTTTTTCCTCGATATGCTGCTGCCCTAAAAGAATACCAAAACCACCTTCATAGAGTGGAAGCAAACTTTGTCCAAAAACTCGCAATCAATGACACCATCTCTTCAAAACAATTTTGGAGATTCCATTCCAGCAAGACCTCCACCAAAAAATCACCTTCGCTACTTTTACCCACCGGCACGCAAGGTGAAGTTGGACGAATCGATGCCAAGCCCAGCACATTATTTGCAGTTGCACTTAAGAGCTACTTAGGCCCCAGTACACCCAGCGTGGCCCAACCTGGTTGCTTTTTGCGTGATGCTGATATAATTCCGTTGGACTCTATTGTCAAAGCACTGAAATCCTCTAAGAACTCTACTTTCTGCACTATTGACTCTATCCCTATGACTTTTCTTAAGAACCATTGTGATGTTTTTCAAAAATACCTCTTTGTGCTTTTCTCGTTATCCTTGGTCCACAACACTATTCCCCCTGACTGGAAGATGAGCATCGTGAAACCTCTCCCCAAGGGTGGACTGGCACTGTCTATTACTTCCTTCAGACCGATTAGCTTGATCAGTTCCTCTGCAAAGCTCATGGAAAAGATTGTTGCAGGTTACCTATACAGACTGCTTGAAGGACAGAAATTCTTCTTTCCTGGGCAGCATGGCTTCCGTTCCAAGTATTCATGCGAATCCCAGCTAACCGGTTTTGTACACGACTTACGGCTGCACTTGGTGGGTCTAAACAGGTTGATGCCATTTTCATAGATCTTGTTAAAGCTTTTGATAAAGTGTCCATATCAATCCTCATTTCAAAACTTGCCAAGCTAAAGATCCCAGAAAATCTCTTTGTGTGGCTTTCTAACTTTATCTCCGACCGATACTTCCAAGTCCTTGTGTGTGGTGAGTCTTCGGAACCCCTCGCACTATCCAGTGGAATACCACAAGGGTCAGTTTGTGGACCACTTCTTTCTCATTTACATAAACGACATGACAGGGAATGTTCGCTCTAAAGTTAGGCTCTTTGCTGACGATGTGGTTATTTACCACATCATCGATTCACCCGATGATTCCGAAATCTTACAGTCTGACATTGACAACATTTACATGTGGTGTGTTGAAAATAGCATGGAGATTAATGTTGCCAAGACCTCTGTCATGTCCTTCAGTTGCACTCCTGCTCTGTGCTCAGACTACCTAGTCGACGGTAAAGCTCTGTCAAGGCCATCATCAATCAAATACCTCGGTATCCTTTTCACATCAAAACTTAGTTGGAGTGAGCATATCTCTCAAATAGTCAAACGTGCCTCCAACCAACTTAAATTTCTCATCAGACATTATCACTATGCATCCAGAAAGGTTAAATCAATCTTGTATTTCTCTACTGTGCGCTCAATCTTGGAATACTCCTCAACTACTTGGGAGCCTTATCAGCAATGCCACATTGAATCTATCGAAGCCATTCAACGAAGGGCTGTGAGGTTTGTAACAGGAAATTTCACTTCCAATCTAGTGTTACACTGCTTCGGGAGGAGCTTGGCTGGGAGACCCTTGAGTTGAGAAGGCAGCTGCATGGCATCACAGCATTCAGGAAATGTCCTTGGTGAGGGAGGGTGGGGGGATTGTACCTCATCTCTCTCCCCAAACAACAATTCAACAAGGGCAGGGACCTGCGTTTCCTTCACCCCCCCTGTTTTATGTAAAAACGTGGATAGGTTTTCCTTCATAAACCGATACCTTTTCTTGTGGAACAAGCTCTTTATCTCCTCTGAAATGGTCCATTTACCTGAGGCAAAATTTCGGTCAATCATTAAGCCTAAACTGATTAAGCCTAAACTCTGAAGCAATGGACGACCTGGCCGGGGTCCGGGGTTCGCTTCATATCCGGTCAAGCCCGATTGCCGTACGCCGTACGCGCCACAAAGTGCTACGGACAGCTCCGATTGCCGTACGGCGTACGCACATAAAAAGTTGTTGCGATTTGCCGACTGCCGTACGCCGTACGCGCTCAATTCCCATGTAATTAAATGGGTTTATCGCCGCAAATGCGGCGAATCGCGTCGTCTGAAATTTTCACAGTCGGAAAGAGGAATAAACAGCGATCTAGCAGACGTTTATTCCACCAAAATCGGTCCAACCGTTTTCAATTGGCGCAATTTTCAAATTTCCCGCGTTTTTGTCTTCAGTTCCTGTTGTTGGCGCCTTTTTACACGATCGCGCGACATCTGCCGCCCGCCGAAATTTGAATTTTCGGAAAGTTGAAAGACGCGCGGTTTAGCAGACGCTTATTTCACGTGATTTGCTGCATTCGTTTTGAAATGGCGTCGTGTTGAAATTTCCCATTTTTTCCAGTTTTTGCTCAATTTTGGTGCGGTTTTCAGTGGTTTGTGGGTGTTTTGGCCAGTTTTTTTTGTGCGAAAGTGTTTTTATTGGTTGAAAACATGAAAATATGGATGATTTAATGACCGAGAGCAGAAATCTGGCTTGGTTGAGCGGGAAATGCATGCATTTCTGCTTTTTCCGTTTTTCGAAAATCCTTGCAAAAATTATTAATTCCGGCAGGAGTGACACTTTTTGGTGCCGAAAATTGCGGAATACCATTGTAAAACCCAAATTCGAAATTTCGGGCTTGACCGGATATACACTATTCAGGTTGTGCTCCTACCTAGGCAAAACCCACATTCAGTGGTAGAGCTGATGGAAGTGGGCTGGAAGGATCTACTTACCGCTTCGGCGCGAGAACTTCTGGCTCATTTCCTGATGCTCTGCCAGCTGATGCCTGCCGGGCTGCATCCCCATGCATTGAAGATTCTTGGGGATGGCATTGCCACTCCAAATAAGCTGAACTTGTCAGTTTGAAGGTACCATACCACATCTCTCATCTTGTAGAGATTCTTAGGCCTATCCTAGGTGATCACATTGTTTCACAGATAGGTAGGTTCTTCTTAGGTTAGGGTATGACCCCCCTACATTTTCCAATAAATGTTTGGCTCGTATTTGTACGACCTTTACAAATGTTAATTTTCTTTTCTTCTTCTTTTCTCATATATGTCTAAATTGGAAATTGCACTTGCACACGCAAACTGTTCAATTTTTCATTGTGCTGTTTTTGATGATACGACACCGGAATTGACTCAACATTTCCAATGTGATGATTCTCAACCAACGACCTGTCATCTTGACGAATTGGAAACGATGAGAAACATGAACATGGGTATGTGATGCTATTTTTTTTGCAAATGCCTCCTGAGATGCTAACAACATTGCATCCCTATTCCCTGATGATGCTGTGTTGTTGGATTTTCTTTTTCATGCGCTCCGACTCACTCACTATTGGGTCTTTTGTTTTCTGGCCTCCTTCGTGGCCTCATCGCGTCGGCGATGAGGGGTCGCGCCACTTTTTGCTGCTGGCTGCTGACCCCGCAGTTTTTACTAGACCAGCTTCAAATTCCATCTTGGATATTTTTCTATTGCGTCCGATCCACATTCTAAACACAATCTCTGTCGAAACGGGGATAAGTGATCACATGGCAGTTCTGCTTACTTTATCCCTGTCAGTTTCAACACCAGCATCAGAGCCTCCTGTTTTGATCAGAGACTTCTCACGAATCAACAGTGTTGGCTTTTCTGACTTCTTACTGGGTTCTTTTCCCTCTTTTCGAGAGAGTTATCTGTGCTCATCCATAAACACGCTTTGGTGTGATTTTGAGTCTATTATTCAACATAGCATCAGTCAATTTGTGCCTGCTCGCATCAAAAGGCCCCAAATCGGATCCATGTCTTTTAAATACCCGCCGCATATTCGCTCTCTGTCTCGCCAATGCAAACAATACTACACATTTCGTCATTATTCTGATCTTCATGCCAGAACCTATGATCGTCTCTGTTCTGACCTCATAGCAGCAAAATTTTGGACCATGAAAATCATCTCCTGTCTCGTCTATCTCTCAGGCCAGGTATCATCAACTCAAATGCCCGCAGTTCCTTGCAACATGCTTGGAAACAGGTAAATAATAGGTACCGTGGTTCAGTCTGTGTCCCATCTCTGAAATTCCATGATGGCTTGGCCGTTACACCATCTGAAAAGGCTGAAGCACTTGCTCAACAGTTTTTGTCTTCATATTCTGCTTCCACTTTCCAAGCTTCATCCATACCAGCAGCATCCAAAGCTTCTGAGGTGCGTCTTGATTTCTCAATAACCTTTTCTTCAATTGCTTCGGCCATCAGGAAATCTAAATCTTCCTCTTCTGGCCCTGATGGAATTCCTGGGTCTCTTCTGAAATCCTTCCCACACGAATTTTCTGCTTATCTGTATCTTCTCTTCAACAAGTCCTTTTCCTGTAGTGAGCTACCCGATGCCTGGAAGTCAGGGAGAATTACACCTCTTTTCAAAAAGGGTGATCCTTCACTGCCAGCTAATTACCGGCCTATCAGTTTGACTTCTTGTGTGTGTAAGCTGATGGAGAAGCTGATCTCTGACTACATTAGACAGTTTCTTCATTCCACTGATTCCATCTCCCCTTTTCAGTTTGGTTTTCGTCCTGGCTGGTCTTGTGAGCTTGCCCTCGCAAAGTTCACTCATGAAGTTGCGTCTTCTATTGACAAGGGTGCTGATGTCGATGCACTTTTTCTGGACTTTAAAACTGCCTTCGATGTTGTTCCACACAAAGCTCTAATGTTTAAATTGCATCATCTGGGCCTGCCTATCACAATTGTCTCTTGGATCAACAGTTTCCTAAGTAACCGGACACAGTCTGTTTCTGTTTCTGGCACAAATTCTTCATCTTTTCCTGTGACGTCAGGTGTTCCTCAAGGCAGCGTCTTGGGCCCTCTTCTATTTCTCATTTTCATCAATGATCTTCCTGAAGTCATGTCTTCTTCAAAAATCATGCTCTTCGCTGACGATTGTGTCCTCTACAGGATCATTCAATCGGTTTCTGATGTAGACATGCTACAATTTGATCTTGCTTCCCTTGACTAGTGGAGCCAGCATTGGGGCCTCGCCCTCAATGCATCAAAATGTGTTCACGTCAGATTCTCAACTAAATTGCATCCTTATGGGTCATCTTACACCCTTCCTTCTTCAGGTACAACCTTAACATCCTCATCGTCCTGCAAATACCTTGGTGTGACACTTTCATCTGATCTGTCCTGGAAATTACACATTACCACGATTGCGCGCAATGCCAATTTTGCTCTTCTAAAAATTCGGCGTCTTTTCAAATCCTGCTCACCTTCAACAAGGGAAACACTTTATATTTCACTTGTCCGTCCACTTCTTGAATATGCCTGCATTATCTGGGATCCGTTCCAAATCTCCCTCATTGATGAGCTTGAAAAAATTCAACGCAGGGCAGCTCGTTTCGTAAAGAATGATTTTTCTCGTCATTCAAGTGTTACTTCGATGCTTTCTTCTATGAATTGGCCTTCTCTCTCCGATCGGCGTTCCCAGTTCAGATTGTCGGCTCTAAGTAAGATTTTTACTCATAATGGTGGCTGGTCATGTCTGTCTGAAACCCTTGCTGTTCCCGATTACTTTGGTCGCCATGACCATACTTCCAAGATCCGTGTTTATCAGCCTTCCAAGAACATCTTTAAGTATTCATTCATTCCCAGAACAATTGTAGACTGGAATCGCCTTTCACAAAACACAGTGGATTCATATCTGATTTCTTGAATTTCCTGATCGGATTATTTTCTCCAGCATTCTTGATGTTACCTGACCTACCTACCGAACATGCGTTTACATGATTTTCAAAGTGCTCTTGTGCCAGACAGGTGGTACCTGTGCCAAACAGATCCGATCCGGTGTATTGCGTGGGGTTGATAGTTGAGGTCTGGGAACGGGTCCGGGACCCATGCCCAGACCTAAGCCGGGAACCTGCCCGGAGTCGGCGGCCCATGATGGCGGCCCCCCACTGCGTGGTCAGTGCAACCCTCCTTCACGCAGCTGGGAAGAGGGAGTGTGCGTACTGCTGGCGAATGCCGCTGGTGCTTCCGTGACTCCCTGCGCTAGCTAACCGAGCATATGCCGGACAGCGCTCTCGCCGCGTGACTGACACAAGGCGAACCATTCCCCCATTGTAGTGCATCGGAAAGGGGAAGTGAGGCGTAGGTACTTACCAACTCATCATCGTATCACTGCGATCATTATTTCATGATTTACCTACCTATTTCTTTTTCTTCTATCTAATTTCATGTTGACTTTGTTTCTTCGTTTCAACATTTCCCTACCTTCCTTTTCTTTCACCTTTTGTCTCACTTTTATTCTCTTTTTTGTATGTTTTCATTTGAGATTGTGAATGGGTATGTTGTGGTGGTGTGGTGTGTGTGTGTTGTGTGTGTGTGTGTGTGTTTGTGTGTGTTGTGTGTGGTGGGTGGGTTGGGTGGTGTGCGGCGTGCGTGCGTGCGTGGTGCGTGCGTGGGGTTGTTGGTGTGTGTGTGTGTGTGCTGTGCTGGTTAATGCTGCAGCTTAAGCGATGGTATGGGAGGCCTTGTTTGGTCGCGTGTGTAGATGCTGTGGTCTGTTATTGAATGCTATATGACTAGGCCCCGTCCCATTCCGAGATGGTTTTTCCTATCCATACCTCCCTCCTCCCCCTCCTTCCTTTACCCTTGCCTAACCTTACGAATAATGCAGCCGACGGTCGCGTGTCCTCCCCTTCCCTCCCTTCCCCTTCCCGGTATATGATGACATTTGCTGTCATATGTGAGAACTTTGCAGTTCTCCATTGACGATTGCCTCGTGGCATAATAATCTGCGTAATGCAGCGTCTGATACCTATACCTATACCTATGGTCTCCACTTTGGAAAAAGCTCAATTTCAAAGAAATGTTGCTTTCGGCCTCTTCTCTCTATTAGTGCGCCTTCCACATCTGTGCCAATTCGGTTGGCTGTCTGTTTGAGCATTTTGCTAATTTGTTGTGGTGACGTGGAGTTGAACCCTGGTCCTTCTACCCCATCCCCCTCCCCCTCGCCACGTTCAAAAATCCCAACGCGCTCAGCAGTCACTAAAACGTCAAAATGCAAAGCCAATCCCACAACGGGCTGGATTCAGTGTGACAAATGTTCAGATTGGGTTTCTTTTGCTGCATCAGGGCTTTCTTGTTCCATTTCAGAAGCAGATAAGTTGCATTTTGTTTGCAGGGTTTGCACCCTAACTGATGCAATGAAATTATTACAGGCCAAAATTGACAAATTGGAAACAGCACTTGCACAAGTGAGTGTTAAGGCTCCAGACACTTCTGCATCTCGCTCTTGCATATCTCTCCGGGATTGTCCAAGCCCTAGTGTTCGGCCTGATGATAGATGGAGCAATAATTCTGGTTCACCTGAGTGTTTGGGAACGTCCTCTAAAACGAGTGATGAGGCACCACAACAGCGGGGGCCCGCCTTGTCTTCCCCGCAAAATGGTGATGTGGTTATTTCCATCGGTAATTCTAACTTGAGGCGTTTATATCCATCTTTGGCTTCAGTAACTAGCAATTGTCCGCGTTTTACCAGGTGGCGGGGTGGTCTGGACATTCCTGGTGCATTTTTGCTGCTCAGGAGTTGTCTGAACAGCCTCTCTGGTAGGCGACGGGCTTTAATTAATCTGGTGATTGGGGAGGTTGACGTTCAACATGGTTCCATTGGAGATTCATTCATGGCATACACCCGTCTTATTGCTGATATCAATGCAACAAAGGGCATGGGATTTCCATGTATGTCTGCTTCAATTAATATCTGCTCAGTTCCCCCTAGACCAGGAAATCGGGAGCTGAACAGAAGAATTGCAAAACTGAATGAGGCTCTTCAGAATTACTGTTGGAATCTTGTAAATGTCAATTTCCTTGATCTCAGGACTGCACAAGCTTCTGGCATCTCCAGGGATGGATTGCACTATTCCCAACAGGGTGCAGCGAGGGTAGCTGCTGGGTTGGTTCAATCCATCAACTCTTTTTTAGCATAACCGCCAAGCAGGGGGTTAGCTATAGGCCTGTACCTACTCAGCTGCAACATTCATCTGCCATCTCTCTCAGCATAAATAACACTGGGGGTCGCACTCTGAAGTTTAGACTGGCTGTTTTGTTACTTAACTCCCGTAGCTTGCTGCCCAAACGACTAGCTCTCAGCCCAGTTTTTGACTCATTGAATTTAGACTGCATAGCTGTTACAGAAACATGGCTTGATGATTCCTGTACAGAAGCTGACATATTAGGTGGTCCCTGAAAACCGGACAGCCGGACAGGACTGCCGGACAGGACCACCGGACCGACCTGGATGGGTTAGGTTAGATTAGGTTAGGATAGTCTATCCTAACCTAATCTAACCTAACCTGTCCGGGTCGGTCCGGCGGTCTTTTCTGCCTGTCCGGCAGTCCTGTCCGGCTGTCAGGCTGTCCGGTTTTCAGGGACCACCGACATATTACCAAGCCGATTTGCCATTTTACGCAGGGACCGTGACCGGTCTGGTGGGGGTATCCTTCTAGGTGTAGTTCATCATTTGAGGCCAAAACTTGTCTATGTGAGCAAAGTTTTTGAGTTAATTATAAGTAGTTGCTTTGGAATCTTCTTTTCCAGCAGCTTTTCTCATTTTGTTATATCGACCACCCAGTCAGGCCTTGGCTTCCTTTAACGAAATTTGTACTGAGTGTTTAAATGTCATTGGAAGCCATTTGGCTTCTCCACAAGTACACGCCACCATGCCACTGTATTTTTACTCATGATTCAATCTCGCTAATATATACTTTCTTTTTTGGTCTATACTTGCCGGTTTGGTGAGGCGACCTTCCTTTTTAGGTGCTTTGAACACTCACTTTAAACATTTGACACTCTGTGAGAGCTGAATTGTTTCTTTGTTACCTTTCTGAATAATGGCACTTCAAACATGGAACACGTTGATTCTTGTCAATTATACGATGCCGAAGGAACGTCGTCTCTTCAAACGGTGAGTTGATACCTTGAACAATCATTTTCAATCCAACAACTGTTTATCCAAATACACTTTTTCGTTGATGTTTATGAAATTTTATGATGAAAATGAATGAAATTACGAATTGTACCTGATTGAAATTGAAATTGTTTTCTTTGAAAAGATTAAAAAAACATGTAGAAAAAAAAAAAAATTCTGCCATTAGTCCGTGGTCAGATTGGTGGAAATAGTCCAGTGTTTTTGTTGGGAGATTTTAATATAAATCTCAAGCATTTTGATGCAATTTTGCGTCATGGACATGCCCATCATCCTCCACGTCCCCAACGGGAATGACTTGTGACGCAATTATGCGCCATCCGTATCAGTAAGGTTAATGATTTTATCTACCTGTTGTCCAGTTTGTGGTAGGCCTAATTTGTTTGAGTGATAGGTATGCCTGCCCCTGCTTCTGCTCCTGTTTCTCCCCGTGAGGAACGAAATAAAGGTGATGGGGTGTCACCAGAAGGAGATATCATTATATTGGCAGAATTTTCGGAAGTTGTTGGTCCTTTGCTTTTGTTTGCCATCCCGGCAGAGTGCAAGCATCAGCACTCTTCTTCCATCCGTGCCTTAGATTTGAATGATTTCATTGTTCGGATGATGTCCGTCGATTATCAGTCCAATGCCAGGTAGGTGTGACAAGGTGCATCTGCAAAACCGCGACATTTCTTGAGATTCCTTGTTGATTTTTAGACCAATTTCATTATAAAAATGCAATTTTATTGTTTTCTAACATATGTGGGCTCACCACCTGTAGGTAGGCAGGTACCACAAATGTAGGTAAATTTGTCCTGTTGGCAGTTTTTACGTGTCACCTAAAAAGGCTCGGAATGTGATAGGTTTAGTTTTAATTTTTTTCTGGTGGTTGTTTTATTCTTTTCAAAAAAGAGAATGAACAATTTTGTCAAATTGTTGGACCACATTTAACAAGTATTTTCCCAAAGGAGAAATTCGCGCAAATAAAGATTTTAACCCCTTGCAACAGTCCATAGGTATATTGTGACTCTCATCCAGTGATGATGCAGGACCAATGCCCAATGTAACATCGAGTGCAGTAGCAGTCGTTTTTCTAAGGCAGCATTTAAAAACAAATTGTCCTCAATGTTATTGATTGACATTCACTGTGGGTGCAATCTCACGGTCAACCAGTGTTGATGAGTAAACTACAACGTCTTAATGGACTCAGTTTGGCAGGTATTGGGGTGGTCCTATGCTCCGCCCACCACAATCTGGGAATCGTTGCATTTAAGGGCCTACACTTTGACCATTTTTGCTCTTCCTGAGAAGCTCAGTGGACAGTTTGTCATTGCTCCGACCACCCCAAAAAGTGTTTTTACATTTCATTCAACAGTTAAATAATTGCAAAATCAGGACAAGGGAGTGTTAGCCAAATTTCATTTTTGTTTTGAGGTGAAATTTGAATATTTGAACCGCAAGCAAGCTTCAGTTGTTTCACCATTTTTTCTAAATCAGCCCAATTGAATTTCAGCAGACTTCAAGCTCCAAGGCCCATGTAATTTTTAAGTAGACCACATTTAAACATCCCAGTCATTTTTCAGCAAGAAGTGAGTGGACTCACACAACCTTTTAATGATGGCGATCTTTCAAATGAAGATGGAGGGATGTGACAGAAATGTTAACATAAGATAGGCTCTGATGAGAAGTGCAAATGATAAAAACCTGTAAAATATCGAAAACCAGCAGATGGGTGGGGTGTTCTCACAAGAAACTCTGAGGCCTAAATGCCTACTGAGAGTGGATAGGTCAATCGAAATCTGTTTCTGTTTTCATCTCAGTTGATGGCTGATTCCAGTTGGAATGGTAGGTAGGCAGATGACCCAACTGTACTGGTTCAAAACGAAAGCCTTCTTTTATCATCTTTTCCCAATCCAGCAGTTGGTAGGTACCTTCTACCTATCACGTATTGATTGCTGAGCGGCAATGTTTTTTTATCTGCCTTGTTTTGGGCCATTGATATTTTGCAAGGAAATTGAATCACTGGAGATCAGGAAAAGAAGATTTCTGAAAATCCTGTGGAACCTGTGTTTCTCATGCTTTGCAAGTGCCTGCTTTGTTCATTTTGGTGATGAATGTTTCACCTGTATTCTTTGGCCTGCCAATGAGAAGCATCTCCAGCCTATAATTCCTGTTTTGGAACGCACTTGCGAGAAGAGGCTCTGCACAAACATTGTGTCTCATCTTCTTTCAGAAAGCTGAAGAAGGAAGGTGCAGTTGTTGATGATGCATCAATGCTTCAGCTGAATCTTCTGCCTGGATATTCTGTCTACTCGCACTACTTCACCCTCTTCGATCCCGTTGCAAGGGGTTTCGTTCGACCAATGTGCTTGGCATACATCTCTTCAGATGAGAGGAAATTGCTGCACGCATTCCATTGTCTCGAGGAGCATTTCGCAGCTGTGAGTGTGTGTTTCATTTCAGAATGTTTTGTCTGCTTCGCTGCCACCTGCTGAATTGATCTATTCGTATTGATAGTGGTACCTAATACCCTGCAACAGTCTCTTTGCTTCTGTGACTTAGAGATAGAGTAGGTAGGTATAAAGATGATAGCAGGCAACTTGCGGCCGTGGCCTTGCTCCTCTGCCATTTTTATTTTCTTTGTTTTTAATTCTGTAGTCAATTGAGAATTAAGGTGAAGTGAAACATGAGTAAAAATTTCATCCAACAACAGAAATTGGCACAACCGATTTTGAAAATCAAGTCATTCTCGAATTTCAGTCAACCTCACAAGAATCCAATATCACGACTCACATCCAGTGATGATAGAAGGGTCAGAGCCTTGCTTTCTTTTTGCCCTGTTGCAGTTCTGTTCCCCCGCATTCAACAAAGAAAACAGATTTTGCAACCTTTGTCTGCTGTGGAAATGTTTCTGCTGCGACGTGGGGCCGCAATCACAAATTCACAGCAGAAAGGGCTGGCCACATTGTTGGACAGTGTAGCTTCATCAACTAACCCACAGAATAGATGGAACAAATGCCCTTTTTAAATGCATTTTGAAATAAATTATATGGCTGAAACTTGACTCTGCCACTGAATGAGGGTGTCCTTGACGGAGAGGAGTGGTTAAAATACCTACAGGTACTGTGACTTGAACTTTTTTATGCTGTGTTTGACAAACTATTTAGAAATCTTAGAGTTCTCAGGAAAGGGGTTTGAATATGTTTAGCTTCTAAGGCCTAATACCTACCTACATGTTTCAATTGGCAGGTAGTTTTTGCAATTATCGACATTTTTATTTGCCTCTTTTGCTC
>JASGXE010016216.1:0-10447 GCA_030068105.1 Sinentomon sp. SZTP_YWyxl
ATTTCATGCAGACACTTATTTTCGTCGTGCTTTTGGCCGTGTGTGGCCAAATTTGCTGATTTTATGCTTGCAGTAAACCTTTTTTAAATGCAGGCTACCCTGTGTCCAGCAGGAAACCCCCAAATTGCGAACTGCTAAAATATTCAGGAGCATACCAGTTTGCCTCCAATTGGCATTTGCCGCAGCCTGCATTGGCGTTAGAAAAAATCGAAATTCGATTTTGTCAGAGGTACTATAAAAGGACGTAATATCAACTATTTTAAATTAAAGATCGAATTAAAATGTGTAATTTTCCTTCCTTGTTGTCGAAACGAATAATAGACACCCCTGATTGACACACAGGGAATGGATTCAGGCTGGCCTAAATGTGGTCCGTTTCCGTGATGTCTTTGTTTGCGTATTTCTATATGCTTTCTGTTTTTAACGTATTTAATTATGAGCAATGAGTCAAAAAGAAATTACGTCCAGTTTTCAAAATAAAGAATCTGACGCACGCACAGTTTTAAAAGATGGAAATTTTTAAACGATGTATTTTGTTTAGCGATGTTATCAACATTAAAAAATAATATAAATTAAAAATTAACATTTGAATTAACAAAAAAAATTAATTTTAAATTAATTACAATTTTTTAATTTTTTTTAATTTTGATTATTTTTTAATTAAAATTTATTTTAATTGTTTTTGTTTTGATTATTTTTTAATTAAAAATTATTTTTTTTTATTTTTTAATTTTTTTAATTTTTTATTTTAAATTAATTTAATGCTTGTTCGGGCTCGTCGTGTCCGGGATGCGTATTTTATTTATCTATACGAATCGGGCAATGTACCGATTTGGCACTTGGACAAAAAAGCAAAATAAAGCTAACCTACCCTAACCTAACCAACCCAACCTACCCAAACCTAGCCTAACTAACCTATCCTATAACGTTACCTAACCCAATTTCTATGTTCGGAGTGTTTTCTTGCCTTTTTTGTTGCTCTCGACTTTTACATGCGGTCAGATGGAAAAGTGCCCGATTCGTATAGATTAATCAAATACGCGTCCGGGATTGTTGACTTCTTTGATTGCCGACTTTTGTCTGGACACTGGCGTGTCACCAATCAGCTAGCTTCATCCTTCAGCTCATCTGTTGTCCCAGAAATATTGATCTGAGCACTTGTTATCGCTTCAGATCAATACCAACCTTCGATTATTGGTTCGCTTTCGAAGGTTGGTATAGGTTGGTATCTGAAGCGATAACAAGTGTTCAGGCCAATATTTCTGGGACAACAGATGAGCTGAAGGATGAAGCTAGCTGATTTAATTTTAATTATTGTGTGGTTCACAATATTTTGTGGAAATAAAATCTGATTCGCAAAAAATATACCGATAAAATCTGTTGAGTGGAAAGAAATTGGAGCGTGAATTTCCTTCGATTTAACAGATTTTTTTTGACATGTGTATTTTTTCCAGTGAAATTTAATCTGATAATACACTCGTAGAGTAAACAGATCACGACACTGTTGAGAAATATGGGCCAAACTCGAAGTTCCGACAATTATTATTGCAGTGCAGAGTTTGAAATCCATTTCAAGGTAGTCTACCTAAATTGCATTGGAACGCAAGTACACCGATTTTCGTAGTTGTTTTGATTTGTTTTACATATTTTCCATGCAAAATTTTGACAATAATGATTTTCTGGCGGAAAATGATTTCATGTGATTGTGATTTTGATGATATGATTTCCCGACAGAAAATTAGTTCAGGCAGATAATTATTTTCTATGTCGTTTCGACGTGTTTTGCATATTTTTCATATCTATGCGTATGGGGACAAGTACTCACATGTCTTCATTTTCCATGTTTGCCCCATTGAATCCAATTGAATCTGAACATGTTCCTGAAAATTCCCAAGTTCATTCAATTGCTGTTTACTCTGTCTTTGTTCACCTCATAAATGTTTCACTACATAGTTGCATAAGCTGCATTGAATTAATGTTAATATTGTTTTTGTAAATATTCTTCATTGACACATTTGCAGTTTAGCACACAAAATCGAAATTTTATAAACACATAAATTGACATTTAACACATTTACACACAGCATTTGTTTTTCACATATACATTTACGAAATTTTTATGAATGCGTTTTACGCATCATTCACGCAGTTTTTTTTTTTTTTTCAAAATTTGAGATCCCGCTAAAACAATAAGGTGATGGGACACTCGATAAGGGTCCAGTTCCGTTCTCAGGCTCCAGGATGCTCCGTTCACCAACTTCAGGATACTGTTCAGACACTATGGCCTCGAAAGAAAGATCCTACTGTCGAAAGCCATGATTCATCAGACAACGTATACCTACGTACTTATTATCCAGCCCTTTTGCAAGAGGTAAAAAGGCAAAGAATAATGAGAACGCAGAATACGAACAGAAGCACGTCAATTCGCTACTCGAAATGGCATCATTCTGCCAATTTCTGCGATTGGCTTGAACATCGGTCTATGTGTACGTATACCAATAAAAGTGAAAACTTACTTCGAACACCATCCTTGTTTTCTCAGTTCGCTAATTTCAATGTGGTGCTTCGCTTCTGTTGATCAAGGGAAAACAAGATGCGCCAGTGTTGCAACAATGGAGAACAGAAAACTGAGGCCTCACAATTTCTAGTGAATCACAAAAACTCGAAAAACACCATTCTTAAGTAATTTTAGGCCTTGTATGTACACGAGATGATTACCCCGAGATGTGACTGGGAAAAGCGGGCAGCCGAAAAATATGCCAATCTCCTAAATAATTCATCAGATATTTACATTCGCAATCTTAAAAAAGAAATTCGAAGAGGGCGTTTTGATTATTGACAGGCGAGGGATGCCGTGCGGAGATGAACCAGCTGACGCAGTGACGCAAGACGGTTATAGGTACTTACCTGCTGTCTTGTACAGGAG
The DNA here is from genome assembly GCA_030068105.1 of Sinentomon sp. SZTP_YWyxl. Lineage (NCBI taxonomy): Eukaryota > Metazoa > Arthropoda > Protura > Sinentomata > Sinentomidae > Sinentomon > Sinentomon sp. SZTP_YWyxl. Next base: position 2,927 of record JASGXE010016216.1, read on the forward strand.
ATTGCATAATTCCCGAGGTACTTCCCGTTAAACACGTTTCAGCACGCATTTCATGAAATGCGTGCTGAATTTCATATCTGATATCACAAATACAAGACTGCAGTCTTGTATTTGTGATATCTGCTTTCGGGATTTTTAGTTCTAGCTTGCAGTTCATGCCAATTCTTCCGTGTTTTGTGCGAAATTTCAATGCATGTGTTTACCTATAGCTCAGTGGTTCCACGAATTATTGAACGACCTGTGCAGCCAAATTAGCATGAAACCCCTCTAGCGATTTCTAGATTTCCTCTCCCCGTCTCTCACGACGTCACATTTCTCAATTTTGAAAATGACGTCTTTTGTTCACAAATACCCAATCGTACCAATCACTCCGGTTAATCCGCAATTCAGAAAGAAGCTTCGAAGATTTTGATCTTTAATTTTACACTTCCTGGATTTCCACGAAATCCTTCAAACATATATGACTTTAATTTCCAACTATGAGCTACCTTAGTTCATTTATTGGCCTCGCTTTTAATTCGGTGACGGTTTAGAAGTCTGGATCAAGGTTTTCATCTTTCGAAAAGTATGCGGGCACGTGGAGGATTCGGCGTCAGCAGATTTGAAGCCGTCTCCGTCGCAAAAAGTCGTTTCTGATTAAACTCCAACGCCACGACCAAATTTAATGCCAAATGTCATTTTGCGGAGTCAAGATAGGGGGAAAATGAAACTGCGGGATAACGAAGGGCCAAGAGAGTGAGAGAGATAGAGGCCGGGAGAGAGGGGAAAGGAGGAAATAAGGACAGAGCGAGATGGCGAGACAGTGGGATATGGAGCGGGAAAGAAGTGGAGCGGGATCTGTAGCGACTAGCGTGGATTGGAGGTAGGGTGAAAAAGGTGAGGTATGCAGGGAGGACGCGTTGATAACGAAAGGTCATTCAGAGAGGTGGGAGTAAATTTGAAGAAAAATATTGAACCTTTGAACAATGCGATTGCAAAAAAGTTGACAAGGATGCAAATTAGTCAATATCGCAATTGAATTATCTCGAATTATCTCGCACTTCTGGTGGGCAACCCGAATGACATCTGGAAATTCATTCAATCTTTACTTGCCAAAATACATTCCAAAAACATACATAAATTCCAAGAAAAACTAGCAAAAGATCTTTGCAATACCCAGTAATTGACAAGAAGCTACAGAGCCTTTCTTTCAGCAAAATCGGAGGCTCTGTACCCTTCTAAAATCTCCAACTCCAAAGCATTTCCTTGCATTTTCCTCCAATGTTGAAATCCCTAAACGTCCCGAATCTGAACTTCAATTGACCTGTCCTGAGTGGCGGAGTCATTTCAGCAGCAACGGACAAAGCAAATGTATTTCGCGATCTCTTCCTCACCGCATCCACCCCCAGTAATACCGGTATTCCATCCCCTTATCCCCCCATCAACTCAGTCACACGTAGAAAGCAGTTGAGGTCCTTGCACCAGCAGCTCACCTGCATCTGTTTTTCATAAACATATAGCATTCATGCCATCCAGGCCATCCTTATTGATTTCTCAGGAGCTTTCGACAGCATCCCTCATGACAAACACTTGCAAAAACTCAGAGGACTGAACGTCACGTGTGGGGTGTCTATCATGGCCATTCTTTCACCAAACTCTGAACCTGTGTTACTTGGTGTCTTGCAAGGTAGCGTCGTTGGGTTCCCACTTCTTCGACCTGGTGGTCTGTCGATCTGTATATAACGGAGCCTGAATTTTGTGACAGCCTGCAGGCTGATCTCGACAAAGTGACAGATTGATTGATGCCATCTATGCATCCATGGAATCTACACCCGAACCCTTCCCAATCTCATTGGATTCACTTCTCCATGAGCAAGATCCAGACAATCCGTGTAGCTTGTTCGCTGTAAACTGGCAGCGCTGTAAACTGGCATCCGCGCGGATTTAAGGGCTCATCTCTCTGTCGCTTTTTACCTGACCTGTCCTTATGGGGTCCATCAGACTCAGATTGTATATAGGAAAAGCAAGTGACGTGGTAGGCTTTGCCTGCAGAACGCTATGAGGCATGTACTCCGCGAGTCCCGCCTTAAAACCCATCAGATCCATGTTCTATGAAACCTTGAGTATGCAAGCAAAGTGTGGGATCCATACCGGGCTCCCCGCATCATTTTGCTAGACAGAATCCAATATGCGGGCTCTACAAAATTTTGAGCGTGCAGCTGGTGCACCCGAGATGATTGCTGATCTAAGTTTGACATCTCTCTAATCAAGACGCCTTCACAGATGCATGCTGCACTTTCATGACATTCTTTATGCTTTTGTTTCAACAAGTCTCCTGTGCAGCATTTAACATGAAACTTCTACTCCCAGGCGCACTCAACCTCATCTTCACATTTGCACCCTTTTTGTTTCTTTCTCGGCATTACACTTCCTCACACAGAACACCCGAGACTGGAACTGCCTGCCACCCTGTTTTTCACATTTCTTTGCACCCTTGATGGATGTATTTTAATGCAAGACCATAACTCGATTATTTTCAACGATTTACTCGCAGTAAAGATTCGGAATGTTTATCACTACTCGTTATATGTGATGGTTGATTCGTCTGTTTCTGCAATAGATTTTCCGTAGAAATTACATTGTTGAAGTTTAACATCGTGCTGTTCTCGAATCTCTGGGTTGTATGTTCATTCTCCAGATACACTTTTACAATTTGTTACACGCCCCACCTACTTGGCTCTGCTTCAATTCTTTACCCTAAAATTTAGGTTTATTAAGGAGCTCAAAACAATATCGTGACACGATATTGTTTTCGAAAAAGAATGTTGGTGGGTCAAGAAGGTTGCTGCACTCGCGTGTCAAAACTTGGAAGAAGCCAAATATTTCTGGCCTTTGGCTTGCCTTAACACTTGAGTAAAGACGCATTTTAGCGACCAATTTTAAAGGGCCGTGCCAAGATTTTGAACATTTCGATAGCTTCGAAAATAATTCGTACTCGATACGTCCAATGATACGCACGGTAGTCTTCTGCTTGCTGCAAAAAACTAGCGCAACGTTTCGGTTATGCTGGAAACAAAGCAATGTAATAGAAAATGACATCCCTTCCAAAAGTACTAGCTTAGTGACAAAAAGATTTACTGTGATCTTAATTTTAGAAATGGCTGGAGCTCGAAAGCTCCTAAAATTTTGGTGTCGGGTTGGTTGGGTTAGAATACGTTGGGATAGGTTAGGTTAGGTTGGCACAGGTTAGCTTAGTCAACTTTGTGCGTTCGGCAAATGACGAGCGAATGAGCTCCAACACCGCACGTAAAGGTTGGAACTGCATTGAACTCAACATATTTTTAAAATCTTCCCTGAGCTGTTCATATGGCATTTTACGTCCAGTCTCTAACAACCTCCCGTTTTGCATTCAAACCACGCTTTTTCATCTGTCCGATTGTTTTAAATTTTAGTGGACTTACCTCTGCATAGCCGCCAGAATTCTCTCATCGTTTAACAGGGAACTGAACCGCAGATATTTTTTTATTATTTTAGAGTTATTTTTTAGCTTTGGGAGCTGCGAAACCCTAAAATTAATTGATGTGGCGGCTTTGATTAATTACTGAGATCGCAATCAATTTATCCGTTTTCTCTTTCTCTAATCATCTATCTCTTTGAAGATGGCAAATAAATCAGTCAGCCTGCAGCGATTTGCAGGCCGAAACCTCTCCTGATCCTTTCTACTCCAAATCATAATTAAAATTCGTCAGTTGGATTTTCACAAGTAGGGGGGCCTACCTACAGGGATATAAACCATATCCCATCATCGATGATTTTAAAGGCAAACATTTCAACTCAATTTTATCGTATTTTCCTGAGATGAAGAATAACATAGCTGAAGATTAAGGTATTCTTGTAAGGTATCTAACCAGAGATTAAGAATAAGGTATTCTGTGCAATGAGATATTCTCTGCTTTTATCTAAACTTTTAGTAAACAATTTTACAATCTATAGATCCAACTGGCATCTTTACGAGTACCTAAAATGTTTGAATTAAAAGGAGTTTTAGAATGTTGAGTCATATCTTTCATCAGCAACGCTTCCTGGGGGTACATCATCAGAATTTGGAACTTTACCGTTTAATCGCCTCCAGAGATATCTCACTTGCAATCCCCTCCGTCCATGTGGGAAAGTGGTGGAGAATTGACAACGTTGCTTGCTTTTTTTTCACCCATCGCACATGTTTTTGAGGCCTTGTAGCATTCCATGCACTCCTTTCCAAAGGAAGCAAGCTATGTAATACAAGAACTGTTTTCACGATTGGACATGCGTTCCTCCAGACTCGATATCATCTTCAAATTGCCTTCAGAGATCTAGGCTGTTGCCATCACAGCTTGCGCAGTCATCTCCCGATTCCACCTTTGTGATGTAAGCCTTGAATTATTATTGTAATTTGTAAGTGTGATGGGTAGCGAGATTCTGTTTTATCAATTCTTTGCTGTAGGCTTGGTGACTATTCTGATAACTCGCAGTTGTAGTGGTTTAAAGAATGACGAATCATTGGCTGATTGATTTCTATATTTTTGAAGACACTACGCTATTTCGAACACAATGCAATACACCTTCTTGGTTTTTGTACTGCACACACCTCACCGATGTCTGGTTTTTTGGAATATCACTTCAAACTCCAGGCGTTTAATCGTTTGTTGGCATTGTTAAAAAAATGTTGACTATCGAATACGATGAGTTAAATAGTAGGCGAAACGACCACGTCAAAAGTTAAAAAACATACACTAATTTGGGAACGTTTTCGGAGCGACCCGCTCCGTCGTCAACCCATCAACCAAATGAAGACTGATTGTTCTTCAGTCAGACTGACCTTCAGTCTTCTTTTGGTTGACGACGGAGCGGGTCGCTCCGAAAACGTTCCCAAATTAGTGTATGTTTTTTAACTTTTGACGTGGTCGTTTCGCCTACTATTTTACTCATCAGACATACCGACCACTGCTTTTAAATTCTTATCAAATACGATGTTGCACACACCAAACCAATTTCTAGTTTTTTCGCAGCATATAGTTTCAAGCGGCAGGAGTTCGGTGGATTTGTGATTCCAGGTAATAAATTGTGGCGCCCAACATATTGAACACTATGTTGAACACGCCACACCAATTTGTAATTTTCTGCAGATTTCAAACTCCAAAGACTTTCAACGCGTTTGCCGTCGCTGTTCATTAAGTGTTGCCGAACAATTTCGAATTCTATTCGACACTTATCAAACCTCCATACGTACTGAGCCTTTCTGAATACTCGGGCCACAGGAGATTTTTGTCAGACTTTTGAAGCACGGGGCAATGTTATTCCCCATCGAGGAAGCGCCGTTAAATGCATTCCTTCATGTGTTGTGTTTTGCGGCGCATGAGAAATGGGGAATTGCATTGCCCCGTGCTTTCCAAGTAGGTATTTTGATATTTTTTTTTTGAATTCAGCTCGCATTTTTGTGCAAGCATTCTACCTGCTATGCAGTGCGTCAAATTGAGAAAAAAAAACACTTAAAAAGATGGTCATCGTGGTGTGTCAAGGAAAGGTGAGCTTGGAGACAGCGAATTCCACTCTCGAATGGTACGCGGAAAGAAGGAATTAAAGTAGGCCGTATTTTTAATAAGCTGTTGGGAAATGTAGTACCTATGGTGTGTGCGCCTAGAAGGCGGGTTTGTTATGAACTGATCAGGGAGATGGATTCTAAGTCGGTGCGTGACAATGATATTTCGCAGAAAACTTAGGCGCTTCTCCTTACGACGAAGATATAATGGCTGCAGACCTAGCGTGGCCAGAATGGCTGTCACACTTGAACGGGGTGAGAAGTCACCAGAAATAAACCTAGAAGCCGCACGTTGGATTTTTTCCAGAGAGTGTGAATGGCTAGCGAGGTGTGGATCCCAGATTGGTGATGCATATTCTAGTATTGGCAGAACAAGGGATTTGAAAGCAATGAGCTTGGCAGCAGTGTTATCAACTTTCAGGTTGCGCTCAAGGGCACCAAGGGTTCGACGAGCACGATTGCAAACCCCTTCGATATGTTTGGTCCAATCCAGATTTGTGGAAATAGTAACACCGAGATATGTGACATGATCAGCAGGCTGAAGTGCTCTGCCGGAAATGGAGTAACAAAATGAGGAGCGCGGTATAACAGACATGTGAGGTTTTTTGAAGAAAGCCAGACTACATTTTTCAGTGTTAATTTTCATTTTCCATCTTTCACACCAATGCTCAATTTGCAATAGGTCGTTTTGAAGGAGTGACACGTCAGCTGGTGAGGAAATCTCTTGATACACCACGATGTCGTCAGCATACAATCGATATGTGCAGTTTAAATTCCTACCAACATCATTTATATAGATTAGAAAAAGCAAGGGACCAAGAACGCTTCCTTGAGGTACGCCCAGGCTAACATCAAATTCGTCAGGGGAGAGGCGGTTTTGAAATTTTATCCTGGCTTTCCGTTCAGATAGGAAAGAGACCAGCAAGTCCAAGAGGTAAGTTGGAGGATTAAATGCACTGAACTTTTGGAGTAATAGGTCGTGTGGTACCGTATCGAACGCTTTACTTAGGTCAATGAATATGGCATGAAGTTGTTTGTGAGACTCAAATGCAACGCAGATATCGTGAACAAAAAGGGAAAGTTGGGTTTCACAGGATAGGCCCTTCCGGAAACCATGTTGATTGGGATCGAAAAAATTAATTGACTCTAAAAAACTTGTAAGCAATGAGCCGAAATGCTGTTCGGCAAGCTTTGCACAGATTGAAAGAGTGGAAATTGGGCGGTAATCAGCAGGCGTTCGGGCGCCTTTTTATAGGAGTTACATTGGATTTCTTCCATTCACGAGGAAAGACCCTGTTCGATACATTTGATTAAATAAAAACTCCAGAAAATGAGACAATGGGATTCTAAGTTCCTTGAATAGTTTGAAATGAAGTAAGTCTGGTCCTGGTCCCTTGCTATTTGACAGCTTACTTATTAAACGTAAAACATCCACATTTGAGCAATAATGATGGAGAGTCAGCACGTTCCTTGGGTTCAAACTATTCGCTATTGGGAGAACACAGTTTGAAACAATGCTGCCTCCAGAATTATGAATTGGGTCACGCTCACGCTCAATGTGGCAAGTTTGATTGGAATATATTTTAGAAAAATGGGCAGAAAAAGCATTGATCTGGGAAGAGTGTTCAGATTGTTCTGATCCGGATATAAGAGAAACATGAACATTTGATGGCTTCCTTTTAGACTTGATAAAGTTCCAGAAGGTTTTCGCATTGTTGGTAGAAACTGACTTGGCAATGAAATCCTTGAAAAGCTTTGAATTTAACAGATGAGCTTCTGTCTTAAAGGCTGCAAACTTGTTATGAAAGTCACTGTTCAGGGGATATTTAGATCGGAGTGCACCGAATTTTCGTTTTTTGCGGTAAAGGTTCGACAGGCGTCTGTTCACCCAAGGGTATGCAGAGGTTACAGTGAAGGAACGAGTAGGGATGCCCAGCAAAAAGTCATGAAGCACCTTATTTAAG
>JASGXE010016217.1:0-10812 GCA_030068105.1 Sinentomon sp. SZTP_YWyxl
TATTCCGAAATCGTCAATTCGCCGTGACCAAAACATGTGGCTCTTGGCTTCTGCTGGGCTATACATTTATGTGTCCCTATCTGCATTTCCTTAGCGTGCAGCGGGGGTGCAGAGGGGGCAGGGTGTTTGCACAGGTCCAGGTTTACCTAGGCATGTGTTGGAACGCTTGCGCTGCGTTTGCGGTTCCAGCTTCGGCAGGAACGTTTCCGGCCCATCGTTAATGTCAGGGGGCATGCGGTGGGCGGCCAGAGGCCATATTTGTGAAGCATGTGGTCACCTTCAATGTACCCCTCCCCAACGGATACGTGGATATTTTTGATATTTGTATTTTGACGTGCATCTCACGACTCCCAAGACTATTTAGTCCTCCCCCACATGGTGGTTGCAATGGGTTGCCTTGAGGAGCCTGATGCCGATGGACCGGCCGTAGAATAATTTCCTAATTTGCAAGTAGGCCCAAAGTCCAAGGGGTTTCCGGCATCTTGGTTGTTTTGTATTGTTCACGTTGGAATTGTCCTGGCAGATAAATGGCGTTGGTTGATCGAGAGTTTGTGAAGAAATACGTGAAGGGAATGTGTAGACTGGATTTTATGAAGTTTGGGCTGAGATACGCTGGTGATGATGATGATACAGTTTTGATGAAAAAGGATTCCGTTGTTCCAACCATTTTTTGAAGATTTTGTTTTTTTATTTTGTATTGCATTTTACTTTGTAGATACGGGGAGAGTGGTAAAATGTGTGCAGATTTTCTTTTTCATTTCCTTTCGAACATAAATAAAAAAAATAAAACAAAATAAAAAATTAAAAATACAAAATACAAAAAAATAACAAAAATGCAAAAACAAAATAAAAAAATAAAATAACCCGGCCGTGTGCAAAACCCTCCGGTGACGAAACCTCCGAATGCTGGAAGGTAGTCTACCCTGGTGGCCGGGGAATGCGGGCCTAGCAACCCGTAGCCAGTATTGCACAACCCCGCTCTTCTCCGGTGGCAGGAGAGGGGCAGGGTATTGGACATTGAACATACGAAGTTTAGGTTACGTGAGGTGAGGTGAGGCAGGGATTGGTCAGTCGAAAGGATTTGGGTTGGGGTGGTAAGAGGTCAGGTCAAATGAGAGTGGGAAACTTGAGCATCGTTGCGGTTGGGAGTGATTAGGCATGCACAATTTAGGTTAGGTTAGGTTTGGTTAGGATAGGGTAGGGAGAGAGTTTATGTGGTCCAAAAGGCACCTCATCCACGTTCACAGTGATGAGGTCATTTGCCCCTGAAGCATATGCAACGCACTGTGACTCATGGCTGACGTATCGGTGATTAATCGATGACGTCATCGATCGATGACGTCATATGTCACGTGACTAAATGCCGGCTTCTGATTGGGCGGGCCATCGAGCACACAAGACTCTAATCTGATAGTTTCGACTGGGGATATCCCTGATGATTGGAAGCGTGCAATAATAATCCCCATTCCAAAAAAGGATCTAGCCTCCTCAAACCAGAGGGGTACCGACCAATTTCCCTCACCTGCATCTGCTCCAAGATATTCGAGCGTATACTTTGCGGAATGGCTTGGAATCACCTGCAAGAAATAAAATACCTTCACCCTAATCAGTTTGGATTCTCTAAAAACCGTTCATGCGAATCTCAACTTATACTTTTTGTGGACGATATCGCCAAATCCCTAGATGCAGGAGTGTCAGTGCACACTGTATTCCTTGACCGCAAAAAAGCTTTTGACCTTGTTCCTCATAGCAAACTTGTCAGCAAACTGCTTTCTCTCAATCTCCCTCCTGATATTGTGCGTGTTTTTATTTCATTCTTGACGGGCAGATCACAGCAAGTCCTTGTCGGCAGTTCCTTATCCCCAGTTGCGATGGTAACATCCGGGGTACCACGAGGAAGCGTTGTGGGCCCTTCTTTTTTTTTAATCTATATAAATAACTAGTGGGGCTTCGCCCCACTGCGGCCTTCGGCCGCAACCGTGTTTCGGCGCTGCGTGTCCAGTTGGGGCCTCCAGCCGCTGGAAGCTGCGTTTTGTCTCTTGTCTTCGTCGAGTTCGGTGTTCAATTGTGTCGCGAATGGAATGGACATTTTATTGATTTCGCTGCATTGATTGGACCATTGCACCAAGACCTTGCTGATGGTTTTGGAGGGAGTTTTTCACCATTTCACAGGCTTGTTACTCTCATGCACTCATGCATTGGAGAGTCAAAATTCAACGACAAAAAAACAAAAAGTGCGAACGCTCTCAATGAGCAATTTCCATCACCTATGCACGATTACCAAAACACACCATCTTATTGAGACATGCCGGTGCAGCAGGCCGCCGCATCTTCTGTGGATTCCACCGCATCTCTGAATAGATGGCATCCTTCGTATCCACCTCATCCCTCAACTCAAATTGAAATATTTAACATTTTTCTCAAATAAGCAAAAACGCTCTGAATCCAGCAAAGGATGCCGGAAGGCAACATTGCGCAAAATCGAAAAATCCAGCTGCTTGAATTGACTCCTGTTCAAGAGCGTTAAAACACAATCCGCTCTGCGTTCCAACAAATCCAGTTTCATGCGACAACACCGAGGCGTTCGCGTTGGTTCAAATCAGAATGAAAGCAAGGGAACGCATCATCACCCCACGGCGCCGATTCGCAAACTGGCTAAATGATTGGGTTAGTCGTTTTTGGGGGACACAACTGAACGCTCGCAGGTAAATATTTTCAAAAAATCTGTCCTCTGAGCCACGCAATTGTGACCCCCTTTGCATCGTCAGACGGTACAGGGTGTGCGTTTTCTCTGCGTCGTGAAATTGCGCACCTCTCTGGCATGGACAAATGGTTTTCCTTTTCTTTTAGCATTTTCTTTTTTCCTCATTTGTTTTTTTTTGTTCCTGCTTTTATTGCTTTGTTCCCGGAGATTGGGTTGGATGAGGTCCAGGTTGTTCAAAGTTGGATTTCAATTTCACTACACAGTGAACCCTAACTTAACCTAACCTAACCTCACCTAACCTGACCTAACCTGACCTAACCTGACCCAATCTAACCTCACCTAACCTGACGTAACCGACTGCCCGACATCATCAGGCACACCCTGTGCTGCATGCTGTTCACCCTTTGGCACTGCCAAAGGGTGAACATAATAACATGGCCAAGGGCCCAGCTTTTTTCTGAAAATCTTTCCTTGCGATCATGCAATTTGACTTCACCCACATGATTTTTAAGGGTTTGCTAAAAAGCATTGAAACACTCACGGACACCCGCTCACGCGCAGCGAAAAAAAAAGACCTGGCACACCCACATCTCCAAAAAAGAGTCCAAACAGGTCAGGTGAGAGTTTGGTTTGGTTTGGTCAGGCATCGGTCAATATTTGTGGTGTGGGTCTTTTAGACTGCGTGGCCTGCATTGGTCTTTTTTCGGTGTGCGTCCGTCTTTTTCAGAAGTGCGCAAATCTTTTTTCGGCTGATAGACTGTGCGTGGGTCGTTTTTGGCTGCGTGGATCCGTTTTTTGCACGTGCAGAAACCTTTTTGAAAATGACCGAGGAACTCAAATGAAGGAATGGCCATGACGCATGAATTGTGCGGAGGACTGCGGCATGGGATGGGACATCGAACTGCCTGCTGTTTCCAATGCATGTTTCCAATTTCGCACCAGCGCTGTCTCACACCCGGCAACTCTGTTGCAGGGGTGAGAACCCATCGAAAAACCATTCTCCTTGAAGGTCACACCGTCATCAGCTGACATCTCGAAATCCATCAGGAGTCAAAGCCAACACATTTTTACGCATTTTGTTTCCCTTCTGAAAAACCGGAACGCAGCAGGCGGGCGGGGCAGGAGAAGACAAGAAAAAAGAATTGTTTCAGACCAAGATAAAAATCCGGCGTCTCTGTCCTGACCAAAGGCGAGGGGACGGCTGGCGGGATTCTTGGTGGTGACAAAGCCTTGGTTGGCCTTGGTCGAGCGAAAACAAACCGAAAAAAGACATATTGTCGGGCGAAGGGCAGGGAGGTGCTAACTTTTTCTTTGGTGCTTTCCACCGCCATGATAATCCATTCGCCTTTCACCTCACCGCAGTTGCCTTCATTTTGGCCTTTCCTTCTGCCGCCAAGGTCAACAAATCCGACAAATAAATTTCGGCTCAAAAGGACGCAGCGACCGACCAACCATTGTTGTGTGTGGTCGTTGGTCAAACGAAAACAAACCAAAAAAATGATTTGTGCGGAGGGAGGTGATTGATTGAGGGAGGTGATTGATTTTTGCGGAGGGAGGTGATCAAGTTCATCTTTCACGCAGCAGGCGGGAGGGGGAGGAGAAGCAAAGTTTGTTTCAGACAAAGAGAAAACTCCGACGTGTTTGTCCTTTCCTTCTGTCGCCAAGGTCGACACAACTGCTGCTCTGGTTGTTTCAAATTCGGCTCAATCGGACGCTGTGAATGACCAAGCATTGTTGGAAGGTGAGGGGAGGAACGCTCCACACAAAGGCTGTTTCAACTGCAAAGCTGGTCTAAGGTGGCTGGTCCATGGTGGCTGGTCTGTCGAAATGTGTGTCCTGGCTTGTGATGATCCAACGCAAGGCCAAACGCGCAAGGCATCCAACGAAAACTGACAAATGAGTCGGGCGGAGGGAGGCAGAAATGGAAGTCGACGCCGCACATGGAAGTCGACGACGCACACTGAAGATTTTGTCAAATGGGTTGTTTGTCAAATCGTTGGCATTGTTGGAAGTGGGGGGTCGGTACGCCTAACACAAAGCGGTTTTGATCGCATTTGAGGTGAAAAAGCACGCAAAACGTCGCGTGTGGCGCAGATGAACTGTTGTGAGAAAAGAAAAGACACACTGCCGGAGAATAAGGACTTTCATAGATAGGGAGACATCACTGTCGGTGTCACTTCGCAGATTAGGCTTTTTGCTGACGATATCGCCTTGTACAGACCCATCCCGTCAGCCACTGATAGTGCCGCCCTTGCCGCTGACCTTAAATCTGTTAATGACTGGAGCGAGAGGTGGGGCATGCAAATTAATACTGGTAAATCCAAAACAATGCTTTTTTCATCCAGCAAAAATAACACAATCAGAAGTTATAGCATAAATTCTGAGTGTCTGGAGTCTGTGTCCAGTTTCAAATATCTCGGGGTGGTATTTAGTTCAAACTTCAGTTGGAGCGCCCATATCCAGGCAATATGTAAAAAAGCTTCCTCCACAATGGGGTGTATTTATCGGAATCTTCGTCATGCCCCTGTGGATGTCAAAAAACGAGCCTACATCACTCTCGTCCGACCCATTCTTGAGTATGCTTGTGGGGTTTGGGATTCCACCAAAGTTTCTGATGTCCAGGCCGTGGAAGCCGTACAGCGGCGAGCTGCTCGGGTTACATCTGGAAAATTTGATAGATATGTTAGTGTTTCTGCCATACTTCGGGACTTGAACCTGCCTACTCTGGCAAGTAGACGCCGAATACGTCGCCTTCAAATTCTTAAGGATTTTCTAACTGGTCAAATTGATGCTGCTCTTCCGCCCAATTATGCTTTAAAACCTGTCCAGCGCCGCACGGCAACGGGTTGACCCTGACACAGCCTTTTTGTAAAAAGATAGTTTTTGCGAATTCTTTTTTCCCCCTGACTATCGCAGCTTGGAACAGTCTTCCATCAAATTCATCCTTTATTCAGGAAACCCGTCCTCTTCTCTCCTCTCGCACCATTCAATGACCTTGATGTGTGAATTTGTCATGCCTGTGTGATGGCTTCTTCTTTTTTTTAATTGATATTTGACCCTTCGTTTTTAACTTGATCTATATGACTATGCGCAAGCGTACTAATAGCGCCAATTCATTGCCGCTGTTTTTTGCTGAAATAATAAATAATAATAATAATGACGTCCAATGCGTGTTGCGTACCTCTTTAAAAACAAGGGTAAATTTGTGCTTTTACCCCTAACGAAAATCAAATCATTGCAATGCGCATCATGACGTCCAATGCGTGTTGCGTACCTCTTTAAAAACAAGAGGTAAATTTGTGCTTTTACCCCTAACGAAAATCAAATCATAGCAACACGCATCATGACGTCCAATGCGTGTTGCGTACCTCTTTAAAAAACAAGGCGTAAATTTGTGCTTCTACCCCCTAACGAAAATCAAATCATTGCAACACGCATCATGACGTCCAATGCGTGTTGCGTACCTCTTTAAAAACAAGAGGTAAATTTGTGCTTTTACCCCTAACGAAAATCAAATCATAGCAACACGCATCATGACGTCCAATGCGTGTTGCGTACCTCTTTAAAAAACAAGGGGTAAATTTGTGCTTTTACCCCTAACGAAAATCAAATCATTGCAACACGCATCATGACGTCCAATGCGTGTTGCATACCTCTTTAAAAAACAAGAGGTAAATTTGTGCTTTTACCCCTAACGAAAATCAAATCATAGCAACACGCATCATGACGTCCAATGCGTGTTGCGTACCTCTTTAAAAAACAAGGGGTAAATTTGTGCTTTTACCCCTAACGAAAATCAAATCATTGCAACACGCATCATGACGTCCAATGCGTGTTGCGTACCTCTTTAAAAAAAACAAGAGGTAAATTTGTGCTTTTACCCCTAACGAAAATCAAATCATAGCAACACGCATCATGACGTCCAATGCGTGTTGCGTACCTCTTTAAAAAACAAGAGGTAAATTTGTGCTTTTACCCCTAACGAAAATCAAATCATAGCAACACGCATCATGACGTCGATCCAATGCGTGTTGCGTACCTCTTTAAAAAACAAGAGGCAAATTTGTGCTTTTACCCCTAACGAAAATCAAATCAGAGCAACACGCATCATGACGTCCAATGCGTGTTGCGTACCTCTTTAAAAAACAAGAGGTAAATTTGTGCTTTTACCCCTTACGAAAATCAAATCATTGCAACACGCATCATGACGTCCAATGCGTGTTGCGTACCTCTTTAAAAAACAAGAGGTAAATTTCTGCTTTTACCCCTAACGAAAATCAAATCATAGCAACACGCATCATGACGTCCAATGCGTGTTGCGTACCTCTTTAAAAACAAGAGGTAAATTTGTGCTTTTACCCCTAACGAAAATCAAATCAGAGCAACACGCATCATGACGTCCAATGCGTGTTGCGTACCTCTTTAAAAAACAAGAGGTAAATTTGTGCTTTTACCCCTTACGAAAATCAAATCATTGCAACACGCATCATGACGTCCAATGCGTGTTGCGTACCTCTTTAAAAAACAAGGGGTAAATTTGTGCTTTTACCCCTAACGAAAATCAAATCATTGCAATGCGCATCATGACGTCCAATGCGTGTTGCGTACCTCTTTAAAAACAAGAGGTAAATTTGTGCTTTTACCCCTAACGAAAATCAAATCATAGCAACACGCATCATGACGTCCAATGCGTGTTGCATACCTCTTTAAAAAAACAAGGCGTAAATTTGTGCTTCTACCCCCTAACGAAATCAAATCATTGCAACACGCATCATGACGTCCAATGCGTGTTGCGTACCTCTTTAAAAACAAGAGGTAAATTTGTGCTTTTACCCCTAACGAAAATCAAATCATAGCAACACGCATCATGACGTCCAATGCGTGTTGCGTACCTCTTTAAAAAACAAGGGGTAAATTTGTGCTTTTACCCCTAACGAAAATCAAATCATAGCAACACGCATCATGACGTCCAATGCGTGTTGCGTACCTCTTTAAAAAACAAGGGGTAAATTTGTGCTTTTACCCCTAACGAAAATCAAATCATAGCAACACGCATCATGACGTCCAATGCGTGTTGCGTACCTCTTTAAAAAACAAGGGGTAAATTTGTGCTTTTACCCCTAACGAAAATCAAATCATGGCAACACGCATCATGACGTCCAATGCGTGTTACGTACCTCTTTAAAAAAAACAAGAGGTAAATTTGTGCTTTTAACCCCTAACGAAAATCAATCACAGCAACACGCATCGTGACGTCCAATGCGTGTTGCGTCCACTATAAAAAAACAAGGGGCAAATTTGTACTTTGTCCCCCGGAAAATCAAATCATAGCAACACGCATCATGACGTCTAATGCGTGTTGCGTACCTCTTTAAATAACAAGGGGTAAATTTGTGATTTTACCTCTAACGAAAATCAAAACACAGCAACATGCATCAAGACATCCTATGCGTGTTGCGTAGGTACCTCTTTATATAACAAGGGGTAAATTTGTACTTTGTCCCCTAGAAAATCAAATCATAGCAACACGCATCATGACGTCTAATGCGTGTGGCGTTCCTCTTTAAAAAAGAAGGGATAAATTTGTGCTTTTACCCCTAACGAAAATCAAATCATAGCAACACGCATCATGACGTCTAATGCGTGTTGCGTTCCTCTTTGAATAAGAAGGGGTAAATTTGTGCTTTTACCCCTCGAAAATCAAATCATAGCAACACGCATCATGACGTATAATACGTGTAGCGTTCCTCTTTGAACTCGCCCAATAGACATCATGACTTTCAACACGTGTTGCGCACCTCTTTATACACGCACTGCTTATGTAATCAGGGGAATCACCACCACTGAATCAAAACCAAAAGCTGTGATTTGCACACACACCTTCACATTATCTGTCGCATAAGCATAATGTTTTTCAAAGAATAAAATTCCCTTTGGGAAAAAAACTACTGGAGAACTGCAGTTTGCGCACAGATGTAGATTTAGTCAGAAATTTCACATTAAACTGACATTGTGTCATTCAAAAAGGCATATTGGACGAAGACGAATAATTTACTTTATAAAGTCAACAAATGAATGTTCATCAGATAAGCCGACCTCTAGTTTTGAAAATCCGATTCACACAATCCATGCGGTTTTACATATTTTCTACGTTTTTAGTACTGTGATTGCTCAAAGCATGTGACTGATTGTCCCCACTTCCCCTATGATCATCAAAATTTGCATGCCATAAGAAGAGCCAGAGCGCACACAGTAAAAACAGGCGTCAGGGAGGCTTATTATTGGGAAGGTTGTAAAAATTCGGCGTTTATGGATCACAGTTTGGTGTGGTTGAAAGTTGATATTTTCAAAGAGTACCGACAAAGCGTAATGTGTGTCACATACCTGGGCACACGTCACATGTGTGTGCAATGTGCGTTTTTCGGACATTTATTGTATGTGCCACTTTTTATACAAATAAAAAGCACCCGGAATTAAATGCGATGCAATTACCACTCACAAATCACACAAAATACATATAATCTGCCTAAATTTTGGATTCGATTTGTTTTTCATCATCTACATTTAAATTTTCTTGTCCCAAGTTGGAAATCATGAACCTCCTAGCACAGGGTGATCATTTCAATTTGTCAAAATCCAGATTTTCCCCTTTATGAGCAGTGCTGAACAACAAATGAAACGTCACAAATTGACATGCATGACAATATCATTTCTATTGCCAGGCGCAATTTTTGATTTGTTTTTTTTTTTTTCTGTTTGTCACTTGGTCCAGATCTCAACCAATGCGGCTTCTCTGTGCACTTTTTTGAATGTTGCTAATTCACTGGCTGGCCCAATGGCAAATTCTGAAGGCTGATCCGTGCACAGGTACCTACTCACAGAAACAATAATGAATCCCTTAATAAAAGTACCTGCATCGGATCATGTGAGCCATTATTGTTTCTGCGGCTATACCTGAGAGAGTGACTGCAGCCATGGCCAGGCATGGTACACCCATGATACCAGACATGCACAGGTCACAGAAACAATAATGACCCCCATGATCCAATGTACTCATAGGCACTTGAAAAAGGAGTCATTATTCTTTCTGTCACTGTACATCTGCCCGTTTAGCGGTTTGGTCAACGGAAAACGGTAGGACGGTCTTTAAGCATATGATGCATGATTTTCTAAACATGAAATAGGTGAAAGCCTTTGCTATCTCTCGTATTTATTGAGTGTTGATACGTTGTACAGTGAATTTCTCAACGTCGCGCAGTTTTCCGGGAAATCCATTGCACCTTGTGAATTGTGTCGCAATATGTCAGCTCGAATGCTATTGCGCCTGTCTCTCAGGGTTCCCCTCCGTTCTTGACTGTTCACAGGGTGATCGGGACAACAGCGACTTTTAATAGTCGAGGAAGAGTCTCTCAGAGTCCATGCAACGATTAGCAAAGGCCCGTCCCTCCGACAACAATCAGGAAGCACACGGCACACAGGAGGAAAGTGTTGCCGAAGAACACCAGGTCAAATTCACTTTCTTCATGACCAGCAGCAGGTGCCGGGCTTCCACTGGTGGGGGTGACTTTACCAGCAATCCGCAGGCTATCATTTGACCGACAAGCAGCAAGAAGCTCTGCTCTGAGGTCAACTCTCGCAACTGTGATGTTGCCTCTGCCGTCAACTATGCATTGGATGGCGTTCCAGTCGTAAATAGTCCGCATCTGAGCTTCACCATCAGTCGGTAATTGCTTCTGGAGCCGGTAGAAATACCGAAACACTTCGCAGTCACACACATACGGATTCCCCGAGATAAGGACCCTCACCGGTTTAGTTTTCGACGGTAAAAGCGCCTGCAACCATTCCGGTGGCTTTGAGAATCCGTTGTTTCTCAGCAGAAGAGTTTTGATTTTGCTGGAGCTATTGTGCACCCCTATTATCATCGGGATGGTGGTCAAGTTCCTACAGCCTTCGATCTGAATCAGCTGGAGGTTATGTTGTGTCGAAACGAATCCGGCGCAACGCTGGTGAGCGCCGGGAGTCCTGCGAGTCGAATTTCTGAGAGCTGATATAATTTTGCGAACGCTCTGGGCTGGATTGTCGTTATCAGATTGTGGCTCAGATCCAGA